>NJDC01002490.1:219790-232844 GCA_002245475.1 Calephelis virginiensis
GTAATTGCACAAGCAAAACCTTCGGTTTCACCAAAGAGGTCACCGAATCGTAACCAAGATACGGATGCTAGTGTATCAATATCAGGCCCATAAAGAACCTAATAAAATCGACCATGTAGTTCTCTGCTCTTCCATACATTCAAGCGATCCTGAGTACTAAGTACCACCGGTTTATGCCAGTTCTCTTTACCTAAGGATAGCGGAGTCAGTCCATTGTCCACTGACACTACATCACGATGCATTTCACACTCAACGTGTACGAAGTATTCTCTAAGATTGTATACTTCACGGTTATGAAGGTTTTTGGCATTAAGGAAGCCACGTCCACCACATTTCCGAGGAATTATTATTATTACTTATATTGACGAAGAATACACTAGACTCATAACTACTAAGAAATAAAGTTCCATTTGTCCGGCATAGGCGCTTTATAGAATGGCTAAAACACAAATAAACCAGAATATTAGCTAGCTGT
Organism: Calephelis virginiensis; assembly: GCA_002245475.1. Lineage (NCBI taxonomy): Eukaryota > Metazoa > Arthropoda > Insecta > Lepidoptera > Riodinidae > Calephelis > Calephelis virginiensis. Next base: position 220,266 of record NJDC01002490.1, read on the forward strand.
TGCACGGGGACGGGAAGTTGCGGCACGAAACATTTTAGGGCGCTTGGGAGTCTAGTTACTTATTGTCAATTACAATAAATACATATAGGTCAATTGAATGTTTACCTACTATTATTATTATTATAGTTAAGCTTATTATATACCTTTCTAGACACCTTAGCTAACTCAGAAAACTACCTATAGCTGTATTTGTTATAACAAGCATATCTAAAACCAAAATAAAAATAAGCATCCATAGTTAAGCATCTACTTCACCGATTTTAATAAAAAGTGGCTTGGCTTATTTTACTTCTGAATAACAGATGTAATGTTACTTATGGATCTAATGGTGAAATTTTTTTTCAAATAGGCATAGTCTTTAATTTTATCTATCACAAACACATAAAACATCAAAAGATATTCCTTCATTTATATCAATATAAATTATCTTCTTGGGGAAACATACATGTAAAATTTGGAAGCATTCCGATCCGATTGTAGTTTATAAAAATGTCAACCAGCACGAGTATTACTTTGTATGGTCTATGTAAATGATTTTCTAAATCTGATTCATTGTCGGTTACTAAGAATGTATTGCTGAAGCTACAGGTATTTCAAAGTAATTTCTATTTAAACAAAGATCAAATCTTTTGTGATATCAGTTTGTTCATAACTATTTTTGTGTTAATTCTAGGTAATGTTAAGTGCTCACGGTTGTTGACACCAATTTTAGGTCGAACTATAGGATCATTGAAGAATGTCACTCAAACCAACACTGGTCTCAGAAATACAAAATACTGTGGAACAGTGGGGTTCAAGCAGCATCGTGTTAGTCTTCATTAGTATATAAAATTATTAGTTCATTCTAGGCTAGTTTTATTTATTAATATACTAATAAACATATTTGTAAATTGTAATATTATGTATTTGTATTTATCAAATCTGTATTCTTTCTTTCTTTTTGCTTCTCATTGTAGTCTGACTTTGGTGAAAAATATATTAAGTTGTACATTTAAGTGGCTATAATAGAACAATCAAAATTATTCAGTAGTTTTCCTATGCTATGAAAATAAACAACAATTTTATAAAGAAAACTTGTTGGAGGATGCAATCCTAGAAAGATATCTATATTTTTACGGGACATACGTCTGTTAACAACTTACAAATGTTATCTTTAAACATACTATCCAGATTAAAATAAATATACTATTAAAATAAAATTAGAAGCCGAATCATGAAACTATGTTATTCGTCACAATGATTTTGTACTTGAGTATTAAACCAACAAGTGAACGCGTGGGACGACACGCGAGCTAATTTCTGTTACAAAAAGTCTGCCAATTTTAGTGCGGGAGGGGGAGGTACCGCACACTAATTCAATCGTAATTACTACTGCAATTTGAATTATGCTGAGATACACACATAAGATGATAAATAAGGATACTAGCTTTAAATATCCACATTCAATGAAATTATGCCGTATTGGGAATGTACACGGCAATAGCGCCACCTTTTAAACGCAGCTTAAGAGGAGTTTGTCAAATAGTAGTAACTGTATTATATATATTTTTTGTAAAAATTAATATAATAGAAAGACTATAAATAGTGTTTTTATAGACATTTACTTAAAACAATTATAGGGAAAATGAAAGTTATTTTAAAATTAATTGATATTTATTGTAAAACATAAAATTAAATGAAATAGTCATTCATGTACTGTTGATGATATATCAGCAAGTTCTCAGTTTGTTGTTTCAGCAGCCAGTAGGGCTTCCACTCAACAAAATATCTTAAAAGTGGTCTTGAAACGAGTTTTGTCTGTGCTTCAGCTTTCATATTTTTATTGGGAATAGTACATTTTTTGCCTCCTATGAAATGTTACATATTTCTCGTCTGGTTTTGGATACCATGGGGATCCATCATCAACAATAAACAAAACTACCATAGTTAGTAAATATCCTTATTTTTTTAATTAACGTTGTAATTTAAGGCTGTGTCCAATACCGCGTACTTTTACCTTTAAATAACATCTACCCGTTTGATACTTTGATCTATTTTTTTAGGTTACTTTAAATTTACCAGTGTAAACTATATCTACACCATAAATTACATAGTCTGGTATTTTTAAGATTATAATACATCAAGAATAATGATCCATTTTCAAAACAACGTTTGATTATCAAATTTCCGCGCCCGACTCACCTTTACACTGCCATGTTACACCAGTACGATGGTAAAGAAATAATTTTATTAACTTTCATACTGTTACTCAAGCAATGTTATAGATGAGAAAACAATATCCAAATCTTTACATGAGTGTGTACGTTAGGGAACCCTCTTCCTTACCTCAACACTGTTACAATTAAAACCTTTATGTACTTTTACTGGAAACACAACTATTGACTATTATATATCTGGAAATCTTTCGCTGATTTAATGCTGGGAGTCATTTATTTTGCCTGATGGAAATTCTTTTAAGTTCGTTTGTAGTTCATTAAAGTCCAACATATTCTGCTTCTCCCTCGATAGCGAGGGGTTTCCCTAAGGATTTTCAAAACGTTAAAAACACGACTTTCTTTGCGGGCAACCGGAAGTAGAGCTTTTTTTCATCAAAATCAGTTCATTTTTGCAACGTAATAGAGACACCAAAAAATTCAGCATTTTAGTAATACTTACAAACAGTAAGTAGTACTAGCTGTAACAGTAAATAATACTAGCCGTTTGTCAGCGGCTTCGTCAGCGTAGAATAGATGTTCATATAAAACTTCATTTTTTTTATGACATTGGAAGGCAAACAAGCAGACAGATTTCCTGATGGTAAGAAATTCTCTCCGCATAGAGACACCAAACCTGGTTATGGTGCGTTGCAACCAGAGGGCGGGATTTTAGGTAAAAGTAAGTTTACCGGCTGCCTTAACCTCCGAACCGGAACACGTCATGACGTTATGGCGGCAGGAATAGGTAAGGCGGTGGTACCAATACGAGTGAGTCGCTGCGCAACTCTACCACCTAGTCAGATGTCACGGTGTTAGTGACCGCAAGCCTATGCTCGCTTTTTACGAGCTGCCTGGCACAGGAAGGCAGATGGTCTATTGTACAAAGACCCCATTACCGTCCTTTAAGAGTTGGTTTTGAAAAATGTAGCTTGTTTTACCGATATGCATATCAAATTTTATCTGTACGTGAAATAATAGGAGAAAATTATTAGGTAGTCGTTTTTTATATTATGTAGTTTATGTTAATTGATGAATTAATAAATGTATGGTAGAATGTTGGTATTTCTACCACTTAGTAAATGATGTGCGACTAGTATTTAAAAAAGAGATTAATTAATAACAACTCGTAAAGTTTAACGATAAAAAAAAGTACACACATCTAAACAGTGTAATGGTCAGAAATTCATCTACCTATCCTTCACACTAATGTGAAAGTAAGTAATTTTTTTTCTTTACCGTTACACCAGTGTGACAGGGCAGTGTGAAGGGTAGTCCGGCTCGCAAATTTCACTAACCCCTTTTGTTACACATTTCTGCCGCAGCATGCGCTGCGATCGTTTACTACATCCCTTCTAGATACACTTCGCTCGTACTCAAATGCAACGTCCAGCAGGCTTAGTTTCGCCGAGTTTCGCCCGATTCGGGTGAAACTAACACGTCCATTGTTCTTAATATTTTCGAGTGGCGTTTGCCTCGCAACTTTTTTTAAGCAATATTTGTACAGGAATGCAAAATTTTAGGTAGAGTGATGTTATTTAAGTAAAAGCAAGGTTCTGTAAGAAAAATACAAAAATATTTATTAAAAACTATTCCATCGACGGAAAATAGAAAAACTAGAAATTTCATATTAACGGTTTCAAAAAAAAACCGTAATGCCCGCTTACGGTCACTTTACGCTAAAAACATTGTGCTGAATTCGTAATAGGTAATACGTTTCATTGGTAAGCTAAATATGTTTGGAAAAAAATTAAAGGTTTACAGTTTTATATACAAAAAGAAATTGTGGGGTAGTAGTATTTTACGTTTTTTTTTTGCTAGTATTTTACTTAAACTTCAAAATAAATCTGAAATAATCGAGATAAAGATTGATAGGTTTGTCACATAACCCTGAAGCATTGTTTTAGGGTCTGGGTGGGAACCCTGGAGTCCTGAAATACAGGAAAATCCTAGTTTAGGCTCCAGTCGTCTCAAATATTACATGTGCTTGCAATGTACCTATCTAAACTGATTCTCCTTTGTTATCCTTAAAATTTAAATAAGTTAGTTTTAAGTTAAAGTGAGTTACAATCTATATATCTATATATCACCAATTTGTGTAGTTTTTTTTAGTTTAGGTTAATATAGCGGGAGCATGTAATATTCTGGTGGAAAAATAAACTTTATTACTACACGATGTGGCACGGTGTGGCACGATGTGGCACGGTGTGGCACGGTGTGGCACGGTGTGCTAAACGCCAATATCAACTCTACAGCATTACGTGGAAGCAAACAAGCGACTACTTAAATTCTTTTGCTCGTACTCTTTTTTGTAGTTTTTGGAATATGCGTGAGCATCTGCAATAGCCAAGTTTATGTTTGTGTCGTCATCCGATTAAGCAAAATAGGTATAAAATTAGTATAGGTATAAAATTTTTACTGTTTCTGTCATTCAATTTACGATTTTAAATAAAAAAGAATCAAGTAAGAATCAAGTTTAAAAGAAAATCTTTTTTTCTACAATTTAAAAATTGTAAATTGACTAATGAAAACTATGAAGTAACATGTACCGAACCTCCACTTTCGTCATTTTCTCCCGGTACAGGACATAAAATTTTAATCAATAATATTGTCACTTTATCCATAACATTACGAACCTTTCGCTACAACAGCAAACATCCCTTTTGCCGCTAAATGATATTGCGTGCTCCTGAGGTCGTGATAAGCTTAAAAAACATTATTCCGACCCATTTGTCCTCAACAAACAAATGGGTAATGAATAGAACGCGTTCTCAGATCCTTCTAACATTTTGAGAGTAAATAATAAAAGAATGCTTCTTTTGAAGAATGTACCCTTGAAGAAATCTGTTTTGTAAATCTTCGACTTCTAGAATATTCTACAATCAGTCCAGCATCAAAAGTTTATAAAAAAATAGTTGAAAGAACATGCAAAGAATGTCCCGTGAAATGTTGTAAAAAGCTCGTGGCGGTTTACTCCGGTCTGGTTTTTGCTCCAAAACATCATACCTACGTAGATTGCAGCACTGGTTAAGCTATTGTATTGTAAGCTGGTTACATTTGAGTCAGGGTGCTTTTGTACTTACCCCAGCATTACCGAACATTACGGAAGCGACAGTTGAGTGTGTCAGAAAAAGCATGATAGTAGGTAGGATAAATGCGCTCAAAATACGAATGCTTAGGAAAATATGTTGTGCTACGATCGCTGCCCGCATTCGCAACAATGAGATCTAAGAAAAAGTGGGAGTCAATATAAAGTGTTGGTGTAAAAATGAACTTGACAGTAGAAAAAATGAATCATAAAAAATCAACAAAACAGAAATGCAATGTAAATATGAATAGATAGAGGTATGATGATACTTTGGTAGATATAACACGATCATATTATCACTGGGGTTTTATTCAAGAGTAGTATCAAGAGTCTCCAAAACCGGCTCATTTTTATGAAAATAATTATGAATGTAATTGTAAGGCGGTTCTTGCAGGATTGCGACTCTTGGCACTCGATATGCCACCTGCCCCGCAAGGGAATTCGATTAAATTTATGTATGTGGTAGTTATAAAAAAATAAAAAAATGCTGGGTTTAATGAAATGAAACTTGATTATCCAATTTCAAATTTTGAATTATTTCATTTGTTTGTTGTCGAATTGTTTCATTTCACTTGAAGATAAACACAATCAATTTGGTCGAATTTCAAAATATCAATCTACGTCTCCCGCACCTACATTTGCATTTCCATCCATACTTTCGCTTTTGCTAAATTTGCCTAGTATAATACTGACGATTTTTTTGCGGCTATCATTCTCACATGAGAGAACCAATGGAACAATACTTTCTCAATTTGATGGTGGCAACACTATATTCCAATCCAACTATATCTCTGATATCGCTATTGCGTGTGCTATCGGTAAGCGTTACATTGTTTAACTTTAATTGTTACCATTCACAATACGATGGGAAGATGGCGCTACATCCAATGATATCCCTTTTCTGTTAAAGGCTTTTTTAACGACAGGTAATCGCATAAATATTAGACATCTCCGTTACTACGTTATTGGATCGAGCTGTAGCTTAATTAACAATAAGCCCGCGATATCTCGCTCTACCGATAATGAACACTCCCCTTAATTAAACGGCCGTGTGCAAACTTATCGATAATTACGAATACATTGCAGTATTATGGATATATTTCTGTGCACTTAATTCTCAACAATTAGCTGTTACAATTGTTACAATTTATGCAGTTACTCAATATTAATACTTTAATACAATACATAGTAAACATAAAGTAACTTGTAAAAATGCTAGTACATTCGCATCTGTATCCCTGAAGAGGTAAGCGGGAACACAAAAAGGGATCCAACATCAGCAGATTCACTCTATATAATTACATTAGCATTTTGCTTTTTAAATTTTGGAGTACTAATTTAAATTTGCACAATTTAAAGTATTTTTCTTTTTAATTAGAACAGATGTTTTAACAAAAGGGGTGGGGTCGAAACCTACTCCCCAGAGTTTTAATTAATTCAGTTACGCTTAAGACTCACACCCAACAATAATACTTGCGTTAACGTAATTAAATAATTTGCTCTCTTACTTTTGTGCTCCTTCAAATAGAGCACTGTAAATTACTTAGTCTATACACTTAAAAATCCAAATCGGGATCTATAATGGGATCACAGGGAAATCGAGGAAAATACCAACTTGACTTTTGTCATTTGGAAACAGAAATCGTATTTTGCAGTTTTACTGCATTTAAAGTATTCACTGGTGCCGATTTTGTTGTATCACCGCTAAAGCTAAACTAACTTAAAAATTTTCTTATATTAGCTTAAATTTTGAGAAATGGTATTCCGTTGTCACCATAGTTCTAAAATTTCTTTCTAATTTGACAGTACTAAGATGGCGATAAATTGAATAGATAGTGATGTCCTTGTATTTACACGTGAATTACATTCCATTATCGAGAATGGGTAACAGAAAGAATGAAACAGAAATTACTTGAAAACGAGTACTATTTCAAGTACAATTGTGCATTTTCTAATCTAAAAATAAGTTTTATTGAAAATGAAATTCAACCTGTCTTTGTTTTCGCTTCCCAACGTCAGTTTTGATTAAATTAATAACGACATGGCTGTATAATTTAATGTCTTTGTTGATCATTGTCAAGTCAATCGGATGAAAACAATATAACCTATTATACAAATTGTGAAACAAAACAAAATATTTTATTTTAGTTGTAATACATATGTATACGTCTTCTGTTTTTACTTCATAATTAAAAAGAAATGAAAAGAGCAACAAGAAGTTTATTATAAAGTTTTTGTTGAAATACTCCACAGTAGTTAACCATTGGAAATTGTTGAAACAAAAGGTTTGTAATGTTTGGGACTTCATTGTCATATTTTTTATAGAGGTTTTCCTTAGTGTTTTATCTTAATTCATGTTTATTTTTCAGGTAATGAAGTGTGGCCCCTAGACACCATAAATGTTACATTACATGTGCGTTGCTGTCCTGTGGCTGGAATATTAAGCCTATTGTGCAAGTATACAGGTAACCTTACCGTCCGGACCAGAAAATACAATGCCACTGCCATTATGGTGGCAGTGGCAGGTAACTGGGCAAGTTGCTGCACAGCACAACATAACTTCATCTTGTTGAAAATAATTTGTGCTCGCCTTTTATGAGCTGCCTGGTACAGAGGCGCCTAGTCAATTCTACTCAACAGATCCAGACGAACCCAATGTAATATTTTTGTTAATGAGGTGCCTCTGAATCGCTGTAATGTGTGTCAAACTAGGGAAATTTGGGTTCAAAGATATTACTTGGGCTTTGCATTGTGTAGGTAATAGAATGTTATAAGTAAATTTATTTCTAACATACAATAAAAATCAACAATTTTACCACATATACTTGTACCTTCAAATAGCTGTAACAACAGATTTTCTTGGTGGTAAGAAACATACGTCGCGTGTGTCACCAAAGGGGATAAAGATGTTTTGCCGAACAAAAGCTAATAAGTTAGCACCAATCAGAAATTATTTTTCAATGTTTGATTCAAAATCCAGAAAATTTGCATTTTTTACGATTTCTTCCTACATAAAAATCCTCGCCTCTGTGGTCTAGCGGTCCAAGTTGAACTTAGCTTCATGAGGTCCCGGGTTCGATTCCCGGGTCGGGCAACAAAAAAAATTTGGTTTATCCAATTTTTTAATAAAATAATGTTGCTCGGGATTGGCGATAGGCTTGCCACCTATCACACTGAGAGACTTAAGTGTCTTCGGCTAGTCGTGGGTGCCCTGGTTGTGCCTCCGCCTCCCTCTTCGGGGATATGGGCGTGAAGATACTTTATAAAAAACCTAAGAAGCTGTTTGTTATTCAGCAAAGATAGTAGTTATAAATAAGATTTATAAAGGTAGGCTTGTAATGAACGTGAAAATGGAAACGTAGATCCAAGATCCGCAGTTATTATTATTTAATCAAAATGGGAACAACCCTTTTGAAGCGATAGATCGTAGTTGCTGATGTTACTTACAAAATTCATTATTCAAAGCCCCTTCTAACGTACTGAATCCTCTTATTAAATATTAATTTGCTACAGTATTTTGGTAGTAATCATTAAATTTGGATTCCATACTGAGTTCTTGTTACCGTTTATAGTTTTTATCTTCACGCCCATATAGGTGTCAAGTCTATCGCCAACCAGCCGCATATCCAATCTCGGACAACGTTATTTTCATCATAAAATTATACAGATTTATATGGACGCGTCACGAGAATTTTTGTATAGATCTAAGTGAAATAAATATATTTTATTATTTATTGAAAATGTCATTATTATTTATTATTATTATTAATTATTGGAAAAGTGCATTTTCCATTGTTTTTGTTGCCCGACCCGGGTATAGAACCCGGGACCTCAAGAAGTCAAGTCGACGCCGGACCGCTTGACCACAGACTCTTTTTCACCAAAAACTATAGTACCTGTACGAAGGTGAAGTTAATGCTACTCGACACTTCCGCCTATTTTACCTACGGCAATTACGGTAAAGGTTGTACATTAAAACTAAGATGAAGCGTAACATAACAATATTTAACTCAAGATACCAAACTACCAATAATTATTGTAAAGCAAATTTAAATTATGTTAGAAATACATGTAATACAACGGGAACTTCCCACGTGTACTAGACATACTACATATCTACTCTACTAAAAAGCATATCTACTGACATGCTTTTTAGTCGAGGTTGAAATTCATGACTTATTTATTCCTTGTACACCGCAATAGCTGCCAATTAATGTGGAGTCTGTTTTGGCACTTTTAATGCGTTTAAATTATTTACTTTTTCATGTAAGAGGTGACCAGCTAAAAAGCACACGGTTCTTCTGACTGTAAAAGATGACCGTGGCCTAGACATAGTTTAGTAGACAGTAGTACAGACACACATAGACGCTACAGGTGCGTTGCTGTCCTGAAGCCGTGATGTTAGGTCTATTGTGAAAGTTTGCCGGCTACTTTTCCTTCCGGGCCGGAACATTGAAGAGTGATTATGGCGGCAAGAACAGGCAAGGCGGTGGATCCCCACCCCGGGAAGTTGGTGCACACCACTCGATCGCCGGCGGTACCGTAAAATGGGGGGAGTAGGGATCCAGGGGTGAATAGGGAAATCTAGGAAACATTTTTGACGCTAAATATTAGTTTGCAAATCGATCCAACTTTTACCATTTTTTGAGGGATAATAGTAGATTATTGGAACTTTACTATGGCAACATTGAACAAGCGTGAAATAAGCTGCAAACTGTCAAAAATATCAGTTGATAATAGTATAAACAAGACGCCGGTTATTACAGTGTTTAAAACTTTGCTGTGTAAAAGTTATTTTGTATTGAGCGAATACGAGAGTTAGTTTTATACGTTATTTAGTGTTTGGACCATCATATTCATAAAAGGTAAGCATCAGTTATTAATTAATATTACTATTATTTAGATTTTCAGAACAACATGAGAAATCTGTATTTTTTGGGGTGAATAGGGACGTCTCAGGTATGAATTACGACGAAAGCGGGGTTAATCGGGACGAGGATGGGATGAATAAGAACGACTTATGTATGAATAGGTACAGCTTTATAGGGTTGTCACTAAGCAGACTTAACAATTTTTAGTATTACACTGCGTCGTTAGTCTAGTGATTGCAAGTGCAAGTGGCGAGCAGGGAGTCTTGGGATCGATTCCCGGGTCGGGCTAAGTTTTGTTGAAATTTCGAAATATTGTATAGTTTGAAATTGTGTCTGGTTTAATTGGCTCACCCCCTATTTGTTGGGACTGACAGCATTATTTACTGGCGAACTAAATGACACCTCCTGCTCTAGGCGGAGCCGAAAGTTTATTTTAGTGTTGCTATATTGAGTGGAAATATTTATATATGTACAATAACGCAAACTTAGTTTTTCAGATATGCCTCGCGTGTATATCTCAAAAAGTACAAAACCTTATATGAGGTATGATCCCTTAATATTAAAAACTGCTATAGAAACGTGTGAAACTGGAAACAAATCTCTAGTTGAAATAGCTAAACATTTTAATATTACTAAATCTGTTTTGCATCGACATGTTACGAGAACAATGAAGAATCAAGGTGGACAAAGAGCACTAAATGATGAAGCAGAAAAATACATAATAAAATACATAAATATTTGTTCTGAGTGGGGGTATCCACTTGATACTTATGACTTACGGATAATAATAAAGGGATATTTAGATAGAGTTGGTATAGAAGTAAAAAAGTTTAAAAATAACTTACCTGGCATGGATTATATAGAATGTTTCTTAAAGCGTCACAAGAAGGAAATTTCAGAACGAATAAGCCAGAACATCAAAAGATCCAGGGCTGCAGTATCTCCACAAATTATAGAAGAATATTTTAGGCAACTTGAATATTCCTTAAGGGATGTACCTTTATGTAACATCGTTGATTACGATGAATCTAATTTAGCTGATGACCCTGGAAAAAAGAAGGTTTTGACTAAGAGAGGCATCAAATACCCTGAAAGGGTTATGAACCACACAAAGTCATCGACATCGCTGATGATGGCTGCATCCACCGATGGAACACTGTTGCCCTGCAACGTAGTCTATAAAGCTGGCAATCTTTACAATACCTGGACTACAAATGGCCCATCTAACTGTAGATATAATCGCACTAACTCCGGCTGGTTTGACGGCAATACGTTTGAAGATTGGGTGGAAACCGTAGCCCTTCCATACTTCAATAATAAACCTGGGAGAAAAATATTGATAGGAGACAACCTGTCTTCACACCTGTCTTTAGATTTAATTAAAATATGTCAAGAACAAGAAGTACATTTTGTATTTTTGCTTCCGAATTCAACGCACCTGACGCAGCCACTTGATGTAGCTTTCTTTAGGCCTGTGAAAATTGCGTGGCGTAACATTCTTTTTAGGTGGAAAAAATCTGAAGGCCGGGTAATGCCCACGATACCAAAGAATGTTTTTCCGAAATTACTCAAACAGTTACTAAATAAAATGGAACCAAATACAAAAAAAAATATTTTAGCCGGATTTATGAAAGCAGGAATAAGCCCTCTGAATAAAGACAAAGTACTCAATAGATTGCCTGGAAATAACTTAAGACACGAATTTAGTTTGGAAGAAAAAGAAGCAATTGATGAATCAGTGTTGTCATTATTAAAGGAAATGCGATATGGGCCAGATAATACTAGAACTATTCGTAAACCAAAGAAAATAAATGTTATACCTGGAAAAAGTGTCAAACACAGTGATTATGTAGAAAGCGATATTTCAAGTTCATATGCACTCTCGGATGATGATTCACAAGTTGCGAGTACGTCTAAAAAATCAAAAAGAAGCCTAAGTCAAACAAACAATAAAAAGATAAATCCAATACCTACAGGAAAAGAAAATGTAATAGCGAAAGTACCAAAACTAAAAGATAAAGGGATAGGCAAGAAATCTAAACCACAAAAATGTAATAATTATTTAAATAAAAAATCTGAAGTATTACAAGAGAAACAAATCTTAGAAGAACAACAACAACAAAAAAATTTTAATATTGGCCTTACTGACATTGACAATATACCTGTTTTATTAATTGACGACAATTTTACTGTAACAGAAAATAATTGTATTGCAACAGAAGAATATTCTGCTTTACTAGAAGACAATTTAACCGTAACAGAAGACCACCGCCAAAAAGACACACAACCAAAAATACGCATTTTATCTGACGTTATACACAAAGGAAATATGAAAAAACCTATTGAACTTAAACCTAGTGCTAATCGCTTCAAAAAATCTAATTATTATGAGAATAACTCGGAACCTTCTTTAAAACCTAAGCCTAGT
>NJDC01002490.1:235184-253554 GCA_002245475.1 Calephelis virginiensis
TTTTTTATTAGAAAATCGGAAAAATCCAATTTTTCTTTTTGTTGGCCGACCCGGGATTCGAACCCGGGACCTCATGCAGTCAAGTCCAACACCCGGACCGCTAGACCACATAGGCGATACTACTCGACTAAAAAGCATATCTACTAACATGCTTTTTAGTCGAGGTCGAAATTCATGACTTATTTATTTCTTGTACACCTCAATAGCTGCCAATTAATGTGGAGCCTGTTTTGGCACTTTTAATGCGTTTAAATTATTTACTTTTTCATGTAAGAGGTGACCAGCTAAAAAGCACACGGTTCTTCTGACTGTAAAAGATGACCGTGGCCTAGACATAGTTTAGTAGACAGTAGTACAGACACACATAGACGCTACAGGTGCGTTGCTATCCTGAAGCCGTGATGTTAGGTCTATTGTGCAAGTTTGCCGGCTACTTTTCCTTCCGGGCCGGAACATTGAAGAGTGATTATGGTGGCAGGAACAGGTAAGGCGGTGGATCCCCACCCCGGGAAGTTGGTGCACACCACTCGAACGCCGGCGGTACTGCTGGTGATGATCTACACTTTGATCGGAGCCTGCCCCTTAAATATAAAGGCTTATTTAAATAAGAGACAGAACTTACGAAGCGATTTTTAATCGCGCCCGCGGCGGTCGCGGTTCTGCGATTTATTTCAAAACTTACGAGACGGGTATTTTTTGCGGTCCCGCAGCCGCCGCGGTTGAAATTATCGCCCGCAAACTTGGCGGTTGATGTTAGCGCGGCCGGCGGTTGCGGTTAAATAATCAGTACAAATAGTACAAAATGGTCGCCCGCCAAGCGACCGCAGAGTGCGCGGTTGCAACCCGCCGAGGCGGCGGCTAAAGATCGCCGCCCGCACGGTAACGGGCAGACGACAGCTTGCGGGAACCGCAAACAACCGCAGGAGCTGCGGGCGAAAATCGCGTCGTGAAATGTGATCTTACTTTTTGCATATAAATCGACATTCTACGGAATCTGCGGGCCCGCAACCGCCGCGGTCGCGGGTAAAAACCGCGCCGTGAGTTCTTAGTCTAATAGTCTATTTTTTGCTATTTTATTACGTTCTTTTGCTTACTTTTTATTCCACGTTATAAATACAAACATAATATAAAAAGAAAAAAGTCTTATTGCTCAAAGTAATCTCTACCAGACAGCCAAGGCTGGAAATTTAACAGTTAAAAATAAAATGAAAGTACATATCGTGTTACGTAGCAAAACAACAAAGTGATAATAAATGTGATTAAAACATACACTAGATATTAATAGGTAATAATAACTAAATAACTAAATAGTAATAATATTAATGCGTTTAAATTGTTTAATTTCGTTTTCTAGATGTAAAATTGTTGTAAATATACACAACACAACTGGGACAGAAACCCGAGACATTCCGGGTAGTGCTGTGTTCATTATACCCAAGGGTATAAGAATAATTGAAACAAATTCGGGGAAGCCCAAACCTTTTATAACTCGAGTTTATTTATATTTTACGGTTTGCGTGAGGCTTTTGTATAAAAAGGCTTAAGTAAAAACAATTTCACACGTTTGGAACCATCAGATATATTTGGAATAGTTGTTGAACATAACATTATGTATCACTAACAAGAAGATAACAGTAAATAGATAAATTAAAATCTACTTCCAACATAAACAAGGCTTTTTTATGATTGTCAGTCAGCGACACTAGTTCTCGACTTTTTATATAGAAGTTATAGCAACTATTCAATCATGATTAATACCGAATCTTCCTAATTATCGCCTAGACCTAGAAAAATAGACACCTAGACGGGCCCGTTCCAATTGAAAATCGAACTCGACCAAGGAACATCTTCATTAATAGTAATACGTACAGAAGACGTACTGTTGTTTTACAATACACAAACACAATTAGCGCTGAGCGGTGCTCAAATAATTTTGGCGATGTGAGTTCAGATATGGGTTTGACGTAAGACTCTTCCAGAGATACGCCGTCTGGGTCTACCTAAACTGCGAAGAGAAACCTGCCCGAGCCTCACGGAGGATCGGTGGCGTTAGGCCCTCCAGAGCAAACTGAATACAAATCAACGAGGCAGACAAATGTATGATTTGAATTTCATATTTACAAAATACTGCAACATTAGATATCCTCGAAATTTTAGTGAGAGATCTGATAATATCATGTAATGTAAATGATAGACCATGGCACATTTCACATTGTAAAACACACCGAGGCTACCGTTGGTTTTTAACTGTCTAGTCCTTGCCAAATTATATAGTATTTAAATATTCAGTTTTATCGTGGAATGATGAGTGCAAAAACATCAGGAAATACTATTGTTAGTGGAGCAAATTCTTTCATATAAAATTATATACTTATATTTCTCAGTAGTACAAAACTGCGTGGCACGTTCCGTATTTTTTTTTTACTAAAATACTCACGAAATTGCAAAAAAAAACATAAATAAATGAAAAAATAATCAGTTACAAAATCAAAGTTTGATTTTGTCTAACACTAGCAGTTGCTCGTAGCGTTGCTCGTGTGGTTAATAGTCCCACAGAAATATTGCGTCGGGGTAAAAACTATCCTGTGTCAATTGCATCGTTGGCATACAGTGCGAATGCGCAGCTCTCTCCCACGGGTATGTAATCTGTAAACTGTGAATGAAGCGCAGGAGACGGTCAGCTACCTTGGGACAATCCGGCAGCGATGGTACGCTCGATGAAAAGAGCGTCTTCCACCGCTACTCGAAATTGGCGGTCTTGGAGGAAGGAGGCTAACACCTTGAGAATTCTGAGAGAAGTGTGGTTATGAAGAGTCCCTCGTGCCAAGGCGGGCTTGTCTTTTTTCCTTATTTTTAAAATATGTTTACATTTTTTTTGATGACATTGGAAGGCAAACAAGCAGACGGATTTCCTGATAGTAAGAAATTCACGCCACCTAGAGACACCAAAGGTGGTAATGGTGCGTTGCCAACCTGAGGCCGGGGTGTTAGGCCTCGAGCAAAAGTAAGTTTAGCGGCTACCTTACCCTCCAAACCGGAACACGTCATGACGTTATAGCGGTCTATCAGCTAAATATTCAGCAATAACCGTTTTCATTTAATTTACATATAACACATTTCTTAAATTTATTAATTGGAAATTATTTCATATAATTGGGAATTTATTGTAGAACTGTATACATTGGCCCCTGAAAGAATGGCTTACTCTGTGGAGACGAGACACATGCACAGCAAGATTACTTTTATTTCTTGTATTGATACATTGTATACCGCAACTTCTTTTAAATGAACTTGAATTTCTGTAAACATATATTCATTTTTAAAAAACGTACTGGGATGCTAAAGTCAGAATTCTGACTGTTTTGAATTTTTCTCTTAGGGAAACTGGGCCTAGGTTATTTATTAATGGCCCTTATGGCTCTCTTTTGTAAAATACGAGTTAATATAGTATTTACTTAGGCAGAACTACCCCAGAGAAGAATTCCTATATAAACCATCCTATAAAAAAGGGTGAGTCGCATCTCCATCCACAACAACTGTCAGGTTGCTTTTGACACTCACAAGTGGACGGTTCAGCAATAACGCACACCTCTTTCTAATGATCGCCTGAAATCAATGAGTGTACATGGTCGTAAGCAAATTTGACGCGCTGCAGAACCTCTCGAAACCCATCAACATCCTGAAAGTGTTATTGTACTGGACACGACGGACTAAGGGATATGTTTTATTCGTATATAGCTAATGTACAGGCTGCATGTATAAGAAGACTGGTAATAAGCTTTAAACGAGCCAATTTTTACTTCTTTCGAGCAGTGTTCAAACCAGCCGGTCAGTATGTTGCCTCGCACTGCCAACGCCCTGCGCTCCCTTTCGATGTCTGTCTTGTCTTTCTGGTCCTCAGTAACCCAGTGACCCAGGTATTTGATTTTTTTTACACTGGTCAAAGATATGCCACAAAGAAACTGGTGGCATTGATAAGTATTTTCTACCTTTAGACTTAAAAACCATAATTTCTTTGCTTTACAATACAATACAATAACTCTACGTTGTGCACCAAATACAGAGAAATTACAAAAACATTAAATAAAACTTAAATTATAAGATACACAAAGGCGGCTTTATCGCCAAGTCAGCGATCTCTTCCAGACAACCCTCGAGTATGGAACAAGATTTAGTGGAATACTGTGTAATGGTGCTTTCGAAAATATAAAAATCCATCTAATAATAAAAAGCCTGCTTTGAACAAGCGATAAAAGTCAAATGCAACCTTAATCACAGTGAACGTAGGAAGTGAGCCTTAACATACTTTTGAAAATATAAATATTTGGAGCTCTCCTGATATCGGGAAGAGAATTCCAAAGCCTCACAGCTTGCGAAGTAAAAAAAGGCTATAATAAACACTGTTACGAGAAGGTACTTGAAGAATATAATTATCACTGGACCTGAGGAATTTCCCTCACTGTGACAAAACTTAAATCTCTCCTTTAAATAAATAGGCGCAAATGGATTAAATAAAATAGAAAGAAATATAAAATATATTTAGTATCTTCACGCCCATATCCCCAAAGAGGTAGGCAGAGGCACAACCAGGGCACCCGCGACTAGCCAAAGACACTAAGTCCCACAATGTGATAGGTGGCAAGCCTACCGGGCACATATCCAAATCTCGAGCAACTTTTTTTTTCATTAGGAAATTGGAAAAACCCAATTTTCAATTTGTTGGCCGACCAGGGAGTCGAACCCGGGACCTCGTGCAGTCAAGTCCAACACCTGAACCGCTAGACCACAGAGGCGATAAAAAATATATTTATTTGCGGAATATGAGTGTCGAAGTTGTTACAAAATTATTTAAGCTTTCCAACATATTCTACCACATTGAGGTGTACAAATATTTTAATATTTATAAAAGTAATTATTTCATTATGTACACAATTTTTTGATGTTCATACAAAAAATAGTTTTAAGTATAAAATTTCAGTTTGAAATATAAATTACAAACAATTTTGAAATGTAAATAAATTTAACCCTGTCTACCGTAAACTACCATCGTTTCCAAACCTACCCAGTCAGGAGAAAAAACGGCGAAACAAAGAGTACAGAAGAGAGAGCATATGGCAGTTCCGGCGAATGTTGATAGGGTACCACTTGAGCTTAGCACGAAATTTGGAAACGTGATCATATACGCAATGATAATATAAATCTAATGCAAAGACTTTGAAGACGCTCGAGTTTATTTATTTGCTCAAAAGTGAGATCTACATAGCTAGCGTCAGCATAATCTAAGATTGAAAGTAGCAGGGAATCAGCAAGCATAATCTTAGTTTGAATCGGGAGCAAAAAGCGAAGACGTTTCAACGAATTCTAATAATGTCTGGTTGGATTAAGTTTGAGACCTTAATACTTAATATTTTATTATTTACTTAAATTAAATTTTATTTATTTCACTTTTCGATACTGACCAGATAAATATTAATAACAGCAACAGCGTTGTGGAGTGCATGTTTGCTTTCTGAGTGTATGGACTTGAGCATAAGATTTACACAGACTAAACAACTTCCTGAGGCCATTTATCGAGGGACTGAGCAGCACCATATCATTTAAGATACATAAAAAAAGTATCTTCACGCTCATTTCCCTGAAGAGATAGGCAGAGGCACAACCCACGACTAGCCGAAGACACTAAGTCTCACAATGTGATAGGTAGCAAACCTATCGTAACCAGGCACATATCCAATCCCGGGCAACGTTCTTTTTTATTAGAAAATTGAAAAAACTCAATGTTCCTTTTGTTGCCCGACCCGGGAATAAAACCCGGGACCTCATGCAGTCCGACAACTGAACCGCTGGTCTAGCGGTTCAGTTGATGTTGATGTTGTTTATACTAACTCCATCTATGAAGCAACCAAATAGCCCTGCTGAGTACTTCGACAAGACCACTAATGCACATGGAACAGTAGTTGATTTTTATCAATCTAAACGAAAGCTAGGTATCTATTTAGTTAGTAGGTAGTAACTTATTAGGAAAATGTACCCCAAGTGAAATACAAATCAACATCGCCAGCTGAATTGCGCCACTTAGTTGATACCTTCAAGGAGAATATAGCTGTAGAGAAAAATTTGAGATTGTCTATTGAGAGCAAGGATATCTTGCTGTTCCGCTTGTTGATAAATAAGCTACTTAGACTCTACCAGCCGCGAGCGCATCAACCTCTAAAATAATACCAGGGACATTCCCTCTTTTAGTTTGCTACTCGAATTTTTGGATAAAGCATTTCAGGCACATGATCTGGCTGACGCAAGCACTACCTCAGATAGAACTCGAGCTACGGAGCTAAAAAAAGTCGCACTTTATTCATGACCGTCTCGTGGTACCTCGTACTCAAACGTTAGTAGTGGACAACCGTGCTCCAATTGGTACTAAGCTAAGGTGTAAATCATGCCAGGACAATAATTTGCATATGCACTGCCCATCGTTTCAGATATACCTTACGCGATCGCTGCTATTGATTGTTGCTGTTGTCGATGTGATGGACGCTCTTGGAAATTACCACAAAATTTGTACCGTATTGACAGTGGTAGCCAATCCAACTTTGTAACTAATTCACGTGCCAATCGTCTTGGACCTTTGTGGTGTAAAATTTCTAGATTAGTTGAGAGTATCGGTTGCATATAGTCTGCCACATCAGCCATGACATCGTTTTTTGGTCTTCTTGGTCTCGATTCTAGCTTAAATTTCGCTGCTTACGTTGTTCCCTCTATTCATAGTTCTATGCCAGCTTCTAGAATAAACACAAATAGTTGGTCAAACTTCCACGTGGCTGGACCTGTTGATGCTGTAGTGGGCGTTGATGTATTTTATCGAATATTTGTCGGTGATCACAGGTCTGAAGATTTTAGCCTGTCCCAAGAAAGGAACAAGTTAATAAAAATAAATCCCAATACATGACGTCACAATCAACGCCATGCACTTTGGAGCATTTTGGTGAAAATGTTTTCGCTTATTTTTCAATGGTTTGTCAAAATTTGTCATCATGCGGCATTGCAATAGGCATGATTCATGCTTTTTGCAGATAACAAACACACACACACAAACTTCTAACTTTTTTTAATCGACTTCAAAACACGGTGGAGGTTTCTATAAATTTTAAAGAATGAAAAAATTTCACCTCAGACAGGATTTGAACCTGTAACCTTTCGTCTCAAGCCGACAAATGCTCTAACCAATTGAGGCACTGAGGATTCAAGTCCCGTCGCGAAATTTTTAATTCCTTTCTTACCCGTTAACGCGGGTAGATATGTCCTGTAGATACGTTCCGTGTACCTACTAAATGAGTTCATCATTACAGATAAAATTCACATTTATAATGGCCATAACTTCATAAATCCTGTCTGGGGCGAAATTTTTACTTTCTCCAAAATTTATAGAAATTTAACCCAAGCACAGGGCAAGTGCTAAAATAAAAATACGGTGGAGGTAATTGTGTTTGAACCTTTTATATATTTTTTGTGGTACATCTTGTGTTACTCAATTTTATCACCATTTCATGACCAGATTTCAAAAATTCTTCTTTTTTAAATTTTGTACTCTCGATTTTTTCCTTTGCCACCAAGTCTAGATATGCTGAAGGAAAAAAATAAGTCGATTGTTATCAGTTTGACTGCATTTAAATTGTTATTCGGTTTTAAAATTTATATTTTTTTACAAATGCCTACGAACATTCGTAAGTGGTAAATGGAATAAATCCAGCTGTCCCCGTTTTCAATTAACCCGGCCACTTGAACGTTGAAATTTGGCATTGCCGACATAAAGTACTCGTTGGCCTGTGAGTTGTGACAGGATCGGACATGTTTGGTGTTTCGGAATTGGGAGTTGACTTATTTATTGTGGTCTAATATTTTACGATTGGCTGATAGCATCGGTCTATGGATATGGCTATTTTTTTTTATTAAACAAATACACCTACATTGCTCATCACACACTTAGTGTCACTCATGAAAGTGCAATTTTATCAGAGGTGCATCGAGCTATATGCTGTAACGCGCATTTGCTATCAATAAACGTATTAATTTCATTATAGTGTTAAAGAATCAGAAAATGAAACATGTTTATGATCTAAAACATATATATTTCAGAAACAAACTTACTTTATCATCATAACCCAACATTTTAGACTTACCTTAGCACACTTATTTAAAGACTGAGTAGTCTCCCGCTACAATAATATGAGTTCCTTTTCGCTCCACAATTCGACACGTAATGGTCGTTTCCGATTTGGATCATTATAAATTTATGTTCTAGCTATAGCGGTGTTGCGACTGTCGTAGGTTGACAGAGCAATAGACAATTAATGTTTCTAACAGTCGGCCTTTCCTGATACATTTCCTGTACTCGAAAAAATATTATTACTGCATTAAAAAAAACAATAAGACATAAGACTACACTTTCACTTACACTTTTTTACACTTTCGATTATCAATTTTACTTGATACTTATTTCAACAATCAATTTGTTCATTTTATCACAGAATACAGATTGCCCCTTCTATAATCAATATCTAAAATCAAATTTACAAGTATGTAGCGCGATTTAATAATGATCAGTGCTATCTATGAAATGGTTTGCAAACAACAAATACTTTGCATGAAGTTTTTCAAACATACCGCTCACTAACGACTCTGTCTTTAAACGTAATTAATTTTATATAAAACAACCCACATAAAATCAATACGTAACACTAATAGACAATTTACTTTAGAACTTTAAAATTAAGAATCGCCCACCTTGAAGAGAGGAAAAAAAATAGATATAATTTATAACAATCATTCTATAGTTAATCATTAAACAAAAAACATAATATATTACACGGGCGTTCGCAAATACCATTTTTGGTTTTGATTGTGACGACTCGTGTGTAGACGTGAGAGCTATTTCACGTCACTCGTTTCAGTAACCAGTTACGCGGCAAGTAATCATGTCACCGGTTTCTAGTCACATGAAAAGGTGATTTTAATTTTTAGTAACCAGTTTCATTTGTAATGAACAACTGAGCCGAGAATACTGCGCATGCGAGATGCGCCACAAGTCGTAAGGTGATCACAATAACAAAACAGCGTACGACTTATCCTAATACGTATTAAACTTTGAGATGTAGTTCGATACGTACAAAGACTAAATTGGTTTGATTGTAACTTTTACATACACAACTAATTATTTATTTAAATCACCTCGTCTAATTTGTATAAATTATTAGCTGTCCCGGCGAAATTCGTTCCAACCGTTTAGTACGGGAAATAATAAAGTATTATTTTCCCATTTTTCCTGATACATTCCCATTTTTCTCACCATAAGAACCTCCTCCTGATACCTAATAACGAAAGCAATAAAAAAAGAATTTGCCAAATCGGTCTAGTATTTCGAAAGTTATGCAGTTACCAACACATTTAGCGATTAATTTTTATATAGGTACACTATTTAATGTTGACCAGTGACAACAACGGTATTAAAAACATGAAAGAAAACTGTAAAAATAAAATAAAAAACTGAAAAAATGTTAATACGCAGTAAATATTTCAATTATTGTATATACCTACAATGAAATTAACTTTCGTAAACATAGATTTAAAAAAAACTCTTAAATAGAAATTAATTTGAGTATGTTAGTATTACAGTGTTGATAAAACTATATTACGACTTTATAGCAATATGGTACATAATAGTGACTATGATTTAACGTGTTTTGTGAGTAACCGTATAGTGGATCATATTTAATAATCAACAAAATCACTGTACGAAAATGAAAAAAGAAACTGGTTTCTAAAATCACTCGTTTCAAAACCGGTGACGCATTTCGTGTCACTGGTTACATTACGTTTCACGAAAATTATGAAACGACACACGTCTACTCCTGTGACTCCGTCTTTGCCCGTATGCTTCTCGACAATTTTGCCTAAATGCCATTTACTTTTAGCTGGAGGTCTAATCTAGACATGAGACGTATTTACGTTACCAGGTTTTAAAACCAGGGTGCCACTTCAAAGTACGACGGTAGCGTTATCCCGTGGGAAAGCGAAGTCAAGTACCTCGGGGTAACGCTGGACAAAGATATGAAATTTCAATCACACATTAAACGTGTGAAAAATAAAGCTAAACATGTAATGTGCCGCCACACACAGCCACAATATCCACTTCCGAAACGAACCAAGATCCCACCCTAAGCCGAGGTACGGTCTCACAGGAGACACCCTTAGGGAGGGGGGTCCCAGGCCCCACCCAAAATTACATCTCTGGCTGAGCACTCTGCTCGCCCACTAGCCCGGTGACGTTGTTAAAGTCAATAGACGTTCACAACAGTAGTCATTTCGAAAAAAAAAATCAAAGTACGGAGCCCTGGTACGAAGAGAAAATACTTGAAAGTATGGAAGTATCTACACTTACTCTAAGCCGAATGCACGAACAAATAGGAACTCGATTAAAATGCTTGCATAGAAAAACAATCCATAGCACTTGTACTTGCAAATAAAAATACTTTAAAGTATTTTTTTCATTTAAACGATTTTCTCCTATTTGTCTATACAAATACGGTCTCATTTCCTATGCAAGTATGACGGCGCCGAATTGTCGTGGTTCTCAGAACTTATAAATTTTAAAATACAATATTATGTAGGCCATCGACCACACATCCCTATAGACGCCTATTCTTTATAATTTTGCTTTGAAACAATTCTGGCAAATAGCTGAGGTGCGGGGAAGCGAGGAACTGCTTTCCTATTGGCCTTTGCAATGACAACACGTCATATTTATAAACAGATATGTAAGATTAGGGATGAGACATATTTAATACGAACAATATAATTTATCGATATGCCTTTTATTTTATGAAGTATTTATTTATTTTATGAAACAGACTTACCAACAGTTGTTACAATAATCTAATTTACACATATTAAAAATATCAAATAACCAATTGCACAACATCTTACAGGTAAACACATAAAACTCTCACATCTATTTTTTTACACTAACAATTAATTATTATTGATAAATTAATACAACTTGATTATATAAAAAAGTTAAAATTGATTAAAAAATAAATATTTACTTAATTAAAACGTGCAAAATCATTCACATAATTATAATCAGAAAAAACATCAAAGTTACCACAATATTCGTTAACCAATTTACAAATGCGTGGCACAGGTGAATTAGCGACAAAGGCGGTTCTTCTTAAAGGTGGAGCTAAAAGGGTGACTGGCTTACGTGGTATTTTCCTAGGTACTCTAAAATCAAATCTTTCCAATAATGCACGAGAATCTATTTTATAATTTATTAATTTCCAAAACAAGTCTACATCAAGCCATTGGCGCCTCTTTTCAAGTGAAATCACATTTAATTTACTTAACTTTTAAAATTTAGCTGAAAGCTTGAGACATACATACATATACATATCTTCACGCCAAGTCCCTTACGCGGTTGGCAGAGAGTGTCGAGTGCCAGACCTCACGATCCTGACAAACCTGTCTTGCTTCCTTCACATTCATAACCCTTTTCATACAAACACGCCGGTTTCGGAGACTCTTGACACCACCCTCGGATAATATCCGATTGATCTGATCGTGAAATGTCAGCCTTGGTCTCCCCGGGTACCTACATTCATCCACATTCGCATTGTATATCTGCTTTGTCAATCTTTCATCTGTCATTCTTTCCACATGACCGAACCAGCGGAGCATGCCCTTTCGCATTTTAACACCAACACTTTCTTTCAATCCCACTCTTTCTCGGATCTCACTGTTACGTATGCGGTCAGCGAGCGTTACACCACAGATTTTCCGTAGTGCTCTCATTTCGACCGCATTTATCCTACTTTCATGCTCTTTCTGATATACCCAACTCTCGCTTCCATACAATAACGTTGGAATAAGCACAGAATTATGCAAAGCGAGTCTAGCTTTTTGACTCAAAACCTCGCTTTGGAATGGCTTACCCAACGCTCCATTCACACTATTCCCTGCACTCACTCTCCTCTCTACATCCGCGGTGTACCTTCCATCCCTGCTAAAAGCACAACAGAGATATACAATTTCATTCACTTTTTCTAGCACTACATCATCAACCAAAACTCTTACATCTCTTACATCCGTTCTGGCTACGTCTCTTTCAAACACCATTATTTTGGTTTTCATCGCATTCAAATGTAAGCCCCTTTCTTTACAATCTCCTTCCATAACTGTGACCAGTGTTTGCAGCTCAGATGGTGTAGAGCCCAAAAGTACAGCATCATCTGCATAAAGCATGCAGTTCACCACTCGGTCACACATACGCATTCCCACATTCAATGATCTTAGCATTTGAAGACATTTGTCCAAATATAAGATAAACAAGCGCGCTGACAACACACAACCCTGCTTGACGCCAATATTAACATCAAACCAAGGCGATATGTTGCCATCCACCCGCAAGCATGCTTTACAGTCTAAATATATTAACTGCACCGCACGCAGCCGGGACCCGACTATCCCATAATCTGGCAAAATGTCCCAAAGTTCCTTACGTACAACCCTATCAAACGCTTTTTCGAGATCCATAAAACTGCAGAAAATCTTCTGACCAACAGCCAGATGCTTCTCTACAAAGTTGCGGAGCGAAAACACTTGATCCGTACATCCTCTTCCAGGCCTGAAACCGCCTTGAGCCTCCCACAATGTTCCATCGGACATCCCTTGCATCCTCCTTTCAACTATTTTTCCATACACTTTTGATGCTAAACTGATCAAACTAATGGCCCTGTAACATGTACAGTCCATGCGTAAACCCTTGCCTCTATACAAGGGCACGATGATCGCACGTCGCCAGTCTTCGGGTACTCTGCCGTAAAGCTTGAGACAATAGTACAAATGGTTAACAAATCTTTTTTGTATTCTTTCCAATCTTAATGAATGGTTAGAAAAATGTGGGCGCCATACTACGCTACAGTACTCTAATTTACTTCTAACAAAACTGTAATAAAGAACCTTCTTAGTGCGAACATTGCGAAATTCCTTACTGTTACGTATAATAAATCCCAAATTTTTGAGCGCCTTATTGGTTACATTTTGTATGTGTGGAATAAATGTCAATTTACTATCTCAAACTACACCGAAATCTTTAACAGAATCGACATCAGTTAGGACAATACTATTAATAGTGTAACAAAAAGAAATTGTGTTAGTTTTACGAGCAAATTTTATGTATTTTGTATCAAATTTAATTGTTTTTATTCACTCGAGTAATACCCACCTGAACTACAGAATATCGTTGAAATACTGTAAACAAATTAGTTTTAAGATTGTCCCAGCCCTTTGAAAGTTTTATGACATACTGACCCCAACATAGCCTATCGGAACCAGTCTTGAATTTATATCACCCAGATAACCACCTAATACACTTAAAAGAGTTCAATAAAATCGGCTCAACTATTTATGTATATATATTTATAGCCCTCTACCGCAGAAGTTCAGTTTTCCATAAGAGTTTTTCGTAAGAGGCGAGCTCAGGTAAAACAGGTAATTGTTAACAAGATCACTGGTGATACAGTGGTGTGCAGCAACTTCCCTGGGTAGTTATCCACCGCCTTACCCATTCCTGCTGCTGTAATGACAATGTCACATTTCGATTCGAAGGGTAGGGAAGCCAGTAGATTTGCACAATAGGCCTTACATTCCGACCATAGGACAGCAACGCACCTGTAATATCAATGGTGTCTATAGGCCCTGATTATCTGTTACCATTAAGAGAGCCGTTTGCTTGTTCGCTGACTTCTCACATAAAAAAGAGTAATTATCCAGAGGCCAACTCAAATGTACACAGAGTAAGAAGTTATTTATTGTTTCTGTCAGTGCTTAAATTTATCGATAAAATACATAAATATATACATACAATACCGGTATCCTATTCAGGATAAGTAAATAAAAATATCGATAAAATAGATTTGCACATTAGTCCATTACTAGCTGTATGCAAACGAAAGTGATAGCTTTAGAATCACATGTGTAAGAAAGGGATATAAACACGCAACGAACAGTGACTGACCAGTATATGATGAACTCCGATATATATCAAATAATTTAAAATGTAATTATGAATGTTATTATTTTTAATTAATCTACGGAAAGTTGTACCATCTTTTTGGTACTTTGAAGTCCGGCTGTCTTTATCGTACCATTTAATTGAAGAAACAGTCATTTTATATCTATTTTTTTTACTTTTTATACAATAACGCGACAATGTTTACAGGTCACAAACCTGGTCGAAACTGTTCAGATTTTTTTAAGTAATAAGTTACATTAGAACAATTACACTTATGTGTTGACAGAACCGTGTTGCCTTATATGCGCCGTCTATTGGGATGTGTGGTCGATGATGTAGGCATTCAATGTCGACTTAGCATACAGTCCTAAGCCTGTGATTCAAAAAGTAGGAAGGAAAGATTTCATTTATTCACCTCCATAACTTTAAATTGAATTCACAAACAACAAACTGCAAAATATCATCACAGTTGTACCTAAATACTCGTATAATACGCAGCGTAGAATGCGTATTGGTTTTAAGCGCAAGCATTCGATTGTGTTCGAGTATGAAAACTTAGTATTTTATGGTACTTAGTAGTAGTATTTAGTAGCCCCTGACTGACAAATACTTTCAAATATTTTGAACCCTGGTTTTTGACTCTGGTATTTTTATGTACTTGTACTTGGAAGCCCTGTTTTTACAAGTATGTCTCATCCCTAGTCTAATCCGACAAGGAACAGAAGGAACTATTCCTTAATTTTATCGCATTAATTGTCCCTTCCATAACCAATATCTAAAATCAAGTTTACACGCATGTAGCGCGATTTAATAATGATCAGCGCCATCTATTAAATGGTTTGGTTTATGGAACTACAAATACTTAGCATAAAGTATTTCAAACACAACTATTACATTGTTTATAATATTTTCCACTATATATTTGAATATATATCAACTGAATCGAGAACTGTTAGCACTCTTTTTATGAAAATAATATTTTGAGTTGTTTCATAGAAGTTCAGACTACCGACAAAGGTCAACCAAGCTATAAAAAGATTAAAAATGAATAAAAGCTCTGATGCAGACAATATCACTAACGAAGCTATAAGATCAGTCCGACCACTACTGGCTCTACCACTTACGATACTTTTTAATAAAATTATACCATTCTCCAGAATGCCTGTGCAGTGGTCTGAAATAAATATCATACTTATTTACAAAAAGGGTGATCCATACGACGTTTCGAATTATAGACCTATATGCTTATTACCCTGTATTTATAAACTATTCTCCTCGCTAATAAAGGATAAATAAGAAACTAGAAGCTAAACAACCCATAGAACAAGCAAGAGTTAGGAAAAACTTTTCGACTGTAGACCACACCCACACTTCAGAACTGGTAACAGAAAAATATCAAGAAAAACAGATACCTCTTTACATCGCCTTCGCCGATTACCAAAAAGCCTTGAAACTCTGTGTCACACCGAGATATTTGGAAAGCGCTGGAAGATGAATATATACAGATATTAAAAAACATCTTTTTTTAATATTACAGGTAAAGTGAAGTTAGAAAAAGTCAGTCCAAGTTTTTTCCGTTAAAAGAGGAGTGATACAAGGCGATCCAACCTCGCCAACACTATTCGTCGCTCTCCTAGAGTCTATAATAAAAAAGCTGGATTGAAATACTAGGGATCTAAATTTAAATGGAACCCACTTGAGTCACCTTCGATTTGCCGACATCTTAGCAGTTTACGTATTTTTATTTAAGCACTTGCCCTGTGCTTGGGATAAATTTCTATAAATTTTAAAGAAAGAAATTTTTCCTGTCTGGGGCGAAATTTTTTCTTTCTGTAAAATTTATAGAAATCTTAGCAGTTTTTGCACAATCTGGCTTAAAACTGCAAAGTATGATCCAGACACCAAACTTGGCTCACAATGAAGTAGGACTATATATAAACTTGGAAAAAACAATGTTAATGACAAACACCATTGAAAGTACAATATCTATAAATAACGAAACGATACGCTATACGCTAATTACGTTAGCTGCAACCGGAGGTTCCAAAAAAAACCAAAATTTATTTAACTAATTTAATTTAAGATAAAATTATTA
The DNA here is from genome assembly GCA_002245475.1 of Calephelis virginiensis. Classification (NCBI taxonomy): domain Eukaryota; kingdom Metazoa; phylum Arthropoda; class Insecta; order Lepidoptera; family Riodinidae; genus Calephelis; species Calephelis virginiensis. The sequence continues at coordinate 251,345 of NJDC01002490.1, forward strand.
CAATTAAAAACTTATTAATTAATCCTAATCTAAAGTTGCTATCTCGAAGTGTGAAATAGAATTGGGCTTCGAGCCGAGTGTCGCAATGCACCGTCGGCAGGTTGCAACATCTTTACCTAAAACTAATATTGTAGCGGCTTCGTCATCGTTCTTCTTAGGGTTTCGCTACATAATTCGCTTTATGCTTGTATAAACAAATATGTATACCTAGGAAAACAAATTACTAACTAAAACGGCTGAAAATATAGGTAATTGGAGTTCTTTAGAGGAGGAATACAGCTGCGGAGGGATTCCTGAAGAACGTTAAAAAAATGTAGTCATCTTATTATACCAAACAAATACAGTAAATCTAAATGTTTAGTTTACAGTTTGTATAATATTATAAATAAGTTACTGTTTCATATCTTGCAAGAGATAAAGGCTTTTTATTTAATTTTAATTTTTAGATTAAGAGCTATATGTTCGCCATATACCCATATTATATCACTATCTTAACAATTCCTACTGCCGCCAAAAATCGGAATTTTAAATTTTAAAACTTTTGAGACTCTTGTAAGCACTCTCGTAAGCGTAAGACTCGGGTAAACGTACTGACAAATCAGCTAAACCTGTGAAAATAGTTAGGATTTAAGTTTTCCGTTTCATTTCACTGAAAAAAAAATATTTTACTGCAGAGCAAATACTAATCCTGCTGTAGTTGCTTAGACATATTCCAATTAAGGAACTTATCATACATCTAAATATATGTTAAGGGTTTTATTTACATAATTTTATACATTAAAAAATTTACTAGCACATATCCATTGTTTTAAATGTCTATGGGTGACAATAGACATGAGTATTTTGTAATGATTACTATAACAATGTACGAGTATTTACCTACATTTTGTTCTTAATTCTAATTTTTAAATAAAGAAACACTTGTACTGTTTTACGTATCACTTATAATTTATTATTTTGTAAATAGCCTACCGGTTTCGCTTACACATCAAACAAACATGTTTAGGTAAAATAGATGTCATCTGTCTTACTGAAACATTTTTAAAGCAAGGTTCGGAGCAAAATTTTAAACTTGATGGATACTGTCTTGCTTCTTATTTCTCTCGTAGTAACCAGCGTCGAGGTGGCACCTGTATATTAGTGAGTAAAGATCTTCTTTATAAACCTCTTGATTTACAAATACACATACCGTTTTCCTTTGAATGCTGTGCCGTTGAGATAATAAGCTATAATTTTATAGTATTATGCATATATCGTACACCTAATTCAAATATTGAGATATTTCTTGACAAATTAGAATTATTATTAGAAAATATAATGAAATATTCTAAAAAGAAAATTGTGCTATGTAGAGATTGGAATATAGAGCTTTTGCAATCTACAACTGCTAACATAAGTTTAACAAGCATTTTAAATAATAATAATGTGTGTCACCATATTTTAAAACCTACTAGAAAACATGCATGTCTAGATGTAATTGCTAGTAATTTGGATAATGTTTTTTTCTGATACTCATGTTCTTGGTTTATCTGACCATGAAACTGCACAAAGTATACAAGTAGATATTATACCAGTCACACATCATAAACCGAAACGTAGCTTCTGGTTTGAAACAAGGCGTCTTTTTGGTAAGGAAAATATTAGAAAGTTTTATGAATGCCTGTCATCTTTAACTCTTAGTGAAATTCTTGCTTGTGATGACTGTGAAAAAGCATTTAATGAATTCCATGATATTTTGATGTAATTTTATGAATTATGTTTTCCAAAAATTCAAATTAAAGTTTCAAATAAGCCAATAAAAAATAAATGGCTATCTAAAGGTATTTTAAAATGTTGCAAAGTAAAACGTCAGTTATATTTAAATTATCGATTTTCTCATACTAACAAAAAGAGTAATAAAATTAATTACATGCGTTATAAGAAAGTACTATCGAAATGTATACTAGAGTCTCAAAAACAGGCATCATTAAAATATATTAAACAGTCTTCTAATAAATGCAAAGCATCATGGGATTTAATTAGGAGTTCTTTTCAAAATAAAATGCTCAAAGAAGAAATTGAAAAAATTAAAATAAATAACTTAGTCTGTACTGATGCTCAAGCAATTTGTAACTATTTTAATTAGTTCTTTATAAACCAGACCAAATCTTGCAATAAACATACATACATACATATCTTCACGCCAAGTCCCTTACGGGGTAGGCAGAGAG
>NJDC01002491.1:0-61279 GCA_002245475.1 Calephelis virginiensis
AAGTGACGAGGTAATACACAGAAATAAAAACCTTCGATTTGAAATCCTCTTCTTTTATAATTCGGTTAAAAATTACTAAATGTGAGAGATCCAGGGACTAATTTATTAGACATAAATAGAATATTGCAAAATTAATAGAACTCGTATGTAACGCACATAGGCGCTGGACACAGCTCGCTAAATAAATGAACTCACAGACGCGTCCAAAGCACTGAACGCAATGGTCCTGTGTAGGTCTTGACTCTGCGGGGATATAGGTTCAATCCCCAGGTCCAGCAAGAAAAATAAATTGTATTTATTTAATTATATTGTTTTAATTTAACTAATATTCATGTTACCTTTATAATCATATCACATTAACAAGTTGGGAATGCCTTGGAACTCAATAAAACCCAAACGCAACTGTTGCAGAATATTGTCACACATTATATTCTTACAAAGTGCATCTTTGAGCATTTAACTTTTATTTATAATACCTAATTAACATTTAATTTCAAATAAATTAGCAGTACAATTTACCAAGAACATGTAGGATTAGAAACTGACCTATTTTAGTTAACTTCTTTATCTTTTAAACTTTTCTGTTACAGATGGAGTTTGAAGTAGGCAGTTAGCAACGGCAGGCAATATGTTGAAAACATAAATAATAAGAATTAAATAAAATAGACAACTGTTTCTGTATTGGATAAAATTGCTATAAACACACACACTCACACACCATATAAGATAGGTTGAGGTGTACATATAAAGTATTAAATAATAATAAATAGTAACTCATAATGTGTAGATAAATAGTAAATAATAAATTATTTTAATCATTATCAATAAATTCGTTTTTTATTTTGCCTTACTAAAACTTAAATTTTGTTCATGTCTGATGTGACATCTACATCATCCATAATATTTAATAAATGTAGGTGTTAGAGTTGTGTGTACCGCCAACGAATGGCCAACGACTACTACTATCTTAGCCTTTATATACTGTCACGTTGGTGTTTGCTGCTGTCGTGTTCTGGTAAAGGGTAAAGTCTATAATAATTATAATAAAGCTAAATCTATACTTGAAAAACGTTTCAATAGCAATTATTGCTACATATTGTATGCGGGATACAGAACTCAAAACGGCCGGGATATTAGGCCTCGAGCAAAAGTAAAATGTTATTATATTCTCTTCTAGCAAAGGTAAGTTTACAGGCTCCCTTATGCTCCGAACCGAAACACTTTAACGGCAAGCACTGTATAGGCAAATAAGCATATGGATTTCCTGCTCGTAAGAAATTCACGTCGCCTAGAGACACCAAAGGTGGTTATGGTGCGTTGCCAACGTGAGACTGGGATGTTGGGCCTCGAGCAAAAGTAAGTTTACCGGCTACCTTACCCTCCGAACCGGATCACGTCATGACGTTATGGTGGCAGGAATAGGTAAGGCAGTCGCTGTTGCTAAAGTCTACCACCAAGTCAGATGTCACGGTGTTAGTGACGACGAGTCTATGCTCGCCTTTTACGAGCTACCTGGCAAGGATGGCAGATGATCTATTCTACAAAGGAGCCCGGACCAACACGAGGAATAAGTTTACCGGCTACCTTACCCTCCGAACCGGAACACGTAGACGGCAAGCACTGACGTTATGGCACCAGGAGTAGGTAAGCCAGTGGTTTCAATCGGCGCGAGTCGTTGCAAAACTCAACAATCTAGTAGAGTATTTTTTATATAAGGCAATCACACTGTCAGAAAATCAGTAGGTAATGGTAGGTGTGGGACAAGTCCCTGTGGGAAAAATCTTTATATTGATGATACTCTTACAAAAAAATGTGGATATATTTCTAAGATTGCATCCTCCAACAGTTCTCTTTATCAAATTGTTGTTTATTTCCACAGCATAGGAAAACTACTGAATAATTTTGATTATTGTATTTTAGCTATAATACAACAATCAAAACTGTACAACTTAATATATTTTTCACCCAAGTCAGACTACAATGAGAAGCAAAAAGAAAGAAAAAATACAGATTTAATGAACACAAATACATAATATTACAATTTACAAATAAGTTTATTACTATATTAATAAAAAAAACTAGCCTATAATGAACTAATTTATCATATACTAATGAAGACTAACACGATGCTGCTTCAACCCTACTGTTCCACAGTTTTTTATATTTCTGAGACCAGTGTTGGTTTGAGTGACATTCTTCTATGATCCTATAGTTCGACCTAAAATTGGTGTCAACAACCATGAGCACTTAACATTACCTAGAATAAACACAAAAATAGTTATGAACAAAATGATATCATAAAAGATTTGATCTTTGTTTAAATAGAAAGTACTTTGAAACACCTGTAGCTTGAACAATAATTTACATAGAAAAACATTTACGTAGACCATACAAAGTAATACTCGTGCTGGTTGACATTATTATAAACTACAACCGAATCGGAATGCTTCCTAATTTTCCATGTATATTTAAGGAACATGATATTGCGTCTCCCAATTTGAATTATTTAAATAAGCTTCCTTCAAGCGTTAGATCATGCATTTTATTATAGTTACATTATGTAGTGCCAACTAAGCACACAACTAGACCGGTAGGTAGATCAAAATTTTTCTACAACAAAAACAAACGAACAAAAGACCAATGAAAACAAAGGATCACGATTAAAATAAATTAAATTAAATAATAAATAATGAATATTGTAATCATAATTCTCATACTATGTTTCTTTTATCTTTGGGTTGAGGATACATTTAAGCATATATTTTTAGCCAGGTGAAGTTGTAAAAACCTCACGGTTAGCAACATATTAGCCAATTCGAAAAAAATATTTTTTGACTAGGTACTAAAATACACATAAACATTATCACTCAGTTTCATGAATCATAATGATATGAGAAAATTATTTAAAAGGATTTTTAGAAAAATGACAACTTGTTATCTACCTAAATACGTTTGGTTATGAAGCTATTTTACTACTGTAACTTAATTACAAACAACAGTTTTGGGAATGACTGGTAAAATATATGATCAAATTTCTTCAACTAGTCGACATTCATTCGGTCTAATTCAATGAAAAATTTAGAATAAGGTTATTCTATTAATTGAAACATTTCTTGCTCCTAGTAGCTTCTCTCTTGTACCAGATGATGTTTCTTCTATTTTTATATTTCAGTTGCAACAGTATTGGTTGAAGTAACATTCTTCAATGATCCTGTATTTTGACCTAAAATAGTTGATGAATCAACTATGGGCACTTAACATCACCTAGAAATAACACAAAAATAAGTACCTACTACCTTTTATGAATAAAGTACTTAGTTACACCTCTAGTTTCAACAACACATACTTACCTAGTACTCAACAATAAATCAGATTTAGAAAATCTAAAATGGTTAAATCAACCATATAAGTGGCACTTGAGTCTGAGTGCATCAACATTTTTATTAACTACCTAAAAACGGATCTGAAGACTCTCTGCCTTCCTACTTTTCTATGGAAGTTTAGAGATTAGGAAAATCATTCTGAATCAGTCAAATAGGCTACCTGTAGGTGTTAAATGATAAATTATAGTAGGATAATTAAATTGGCGGCATCTAACTAATTACACAACTGCACTGGTAAAAAAATTTGAAACAAAATGCTAAGGGTTAAATAAACTAATAATAAGTAAGTAGGTACATATCTTCTTCTCATTTTTCTGTTTACTTTGAGTTGAAAACTAATGCATGTAATTTAAATTTACTTCTGTGATGTGTGTGTGTGATGACTCATAAGTAAAATAGTGTTGACTAGGTATGTACTAAAATAAACATAATCACCCTAACATTCAGTTTCATGAATCTTAACAATGTGAGAAAAGTATTTAAAAAAGATTTTTGAAAGACTATTAAGGTTCTTAAATAGGTAGATACCTACATAAATTACGTTTTGAGCTTAAATTAAATTAGGTTTTGAAGCCGTGTTACCACTCACCTTTAACTTAACTATGAGTAAACGGTTTTTAGAATTACTGGAAACTTGACAGTATTCAGTTTTATTAAAAGCAAAATTACAATAAACAATTAAGACAAGTCTTGCAGCTAACAGTTTCTCATTTCTCTCTATTCTCACTTCTCAAGAAAGTTTATCTTATATACACAAGTTTTTTTAACTAATTCTACTAATTAAGAAATTGTAAACATTTTAAATAACAAAATAAATTTAATCTATAAGCATTTATCTTAATATAATGCTTCTAAAATACATTCCCGAATCACTAAACGTTTCTCATATATTTGTTTACCTTTTGAACACGACTGGATAATAGTGCTAACTACTTAAAATCTTCAAAACACTGGTATTTCAAAGTTGCCTTAAAAAAAGTTCTTTACGCCTTTAGTTCCCAACTATTTTGTGTCCACTTTTCGTAGCAAATGACAATTTGTGTTTATCGATACAGTATTTTCTGTCAAATTGTTTGAAAGTGGCTTATTTTATCCACTCGGTGGCGAACGAATACATGACGTCATTTTGGTTGGTCACTGAAGGTAGCCAATACAAAACTATTTGAGGTACACTTTTCCATTTTGAGTTGGAAACTGAGTTACAGAATCAGCCCCCTGTTCCTTCATCCCCCACATTAACTGCCTACACACTGGGCGGACAACTGACTTCAGGCGCCCTTTCGACCAGCTCACCTAGCCACATGGTGAGATGGACCGGACAACCATTAGCGCCCCTTCCACCAGTCACAATAACCACACCACACCACACAGCTGCTGCAATAACTGTTTCGAAACGTCGACCTACATAGGCCAGTTCCAAACCAATTTATTGCCACTCAACTTACATACAACAAGTCATAGTCTCACCCTAGGCATCGACCCGGTTTAGGCCAGCCCGGGAGATCGACTGCATCACACACCACATAGGAAAATATAGTCTAGTCATGAGCGTCGACACGATTTAGGCCAGCCCATTTAACCAACTACATCCTACCCAACAGTTTAACCAATGTCACACCTACATTCTAGATAAAAGTGGGCCTAAGAAGAGGGCTTAGACGTAATTGACTCACCAGTAACTAGTCTTCATGTTCAGAGGCAGAGAGGGTGTCAGAACTGGCAGTCAAAGTGTGTGAGCTAGATACCGACGCTGTATCACTATCATCATCAGATGTTGCTATTCCATCCTCATGACTAGGGGCTGCCGCCGTCTCGGCCTCCTCTATATTATTAATTAAGGAAGTAGCTACTTCAACCAACCCGCTATAGCCCCTGGGTACTGCACGTAGGTTTTCATGGGCGTATTTATAGGTTCGGTTAGATCCATCAATGTCTCGCAGCTCATACCTATCGTTGTCTAATACCCGGACTATAGTGTAAGGACCTTTGAACTTTCGCTGCAATTTTGTTTGGTTACGCTCACTGCTTTTTATAAAGACAAAGTCACCTACACTAAATGGTCTCACTTTCGCTTTACCCCGGTTAAGGCGTATTTCTTCCGATGAAACCGTTTTTTTGATATTTTCAGAAGCCTTATGCCAAATAGTGTCTAGATCTAAGCGAGGCTCAGGTTCCGCTTGCACGGATAAGGTTGATATCCCTAACGACTGTGCTCGTATGCCGAACATTAGTTCCATGGATGAGTATCCCGTTACCCTGGATCTGGTGCTATTCAACGCCAGTTGGACTTCAGAGAGTTCGTCTCGCCAAGTTTTGTTTGGGTCATTTTCTATAATTGTGAGCAGGCACTTTAAGGTGCGCATTATCTGCTCGACTTGGCCGTTGGCTCTACTTGAGCCGGTGGTGATAAGGTGAAGCTCTATACCATGTTCGCTACAAAATCTTTTAAAGTCTACACTAATACAGGGTGTATTTGACACCGTAACGAAAACTTCTGTGGTAGTTTAGACACATATCAGACTTCAAAATTCCGTTAAAAGTTTTTGTCGGAAAGAAGTGGTTTAATATTTAGCAGTTTTTCAGCCCGCAATGTATAGCGAACAAAGTATATGCATTAACCTGCGCGTTGCGAGCTGTAGGTGCCGACCTAAGACCCTGTTTTATTACATTGCTGTTTTTAGTAAAAATGTGTTATTTATTAGATTTTAAATGAAAATCGAGTTGCATTAGATAGTATGAATGTAATAATAGTGAAATCAATAAAAAAAATACATTTTATTGTTTTAAAAATCATGAAATTTCCGACACGAAATTCCAACTACATATGCATGTCTATCATGTACAGAATCCATAGTTTCATTTTTCGGTACGCTGTAATTTACACGGTGTATAGCACCTGCCTTGATCTGCTATAATGCGCTCCGGGGCACCAAGTAGGCAAACAGCTTTTTTGAGACATTGAATTGCGCTTGCAGCGTCGAAGTTAGGTGTATATTCTAAGAGAACATACTTGGTGAAAGCATCTATCATTACGGACGCATATTCTTTCCTATCACTCTTACCACTTAGTTTGCCCGTGATGTCTATATGTATGGTATGCCAAGGCGTGGACACTTTGGGTATTGGATGAAGTCGAACTTGCTGTGCCCCTGAACACCCCTTTGAAGCTTTGCATACAATGCATGAGTCTACAAACTTATGCACCTGCTTGGACATTTGTGGGAACCAGTACTGTTCGTATATTTTGTTAAGTGTTTTATCTGCTCCAAGGTGCTTAATTTCTGAGTGGACATGATTTATAAGTGTCCATGTTAAGGATCTAGAGACAATTGGCAGCGACGAGCTGGTTCTATTGCGTTCAATTTTCCTATACAAAAATACCGTTTCGCACGTCATACGAGTACCTGTGTGCAATGACTTCTGCCAACTCATTGTTCTTATGTTTGCTGATAAGGTCACATATTTCACTGTCACGCTTTTGTTCTACAGCCAGCCAACCCTGATGTAACTCTATAAAGTGAACTTCTTTATTCCCTTTCCATGAGTCGCTTGGGCCATTTAATCCTTGCACACTAGGCATAGGCTCTACAATAGGATTTCTAGATAAATAGTCTGCGTGGCTCATACTAACGCCCTGCTTATGAACTATATCGAAATCGTACGCTTGTGAGAAAGCCCACCATCTGTGTACGCACGGAGTTAAATCGGTTTTTGATTTGGACGCTTTCAAGGAATTACAGTCTGTGAAGACCGTAAAATGCTTGCCATACAAGTAATGCCGAAAATTTTCAACCGCGCGAACGACCGCTAGTGTCTCCAGCTCGTATGAGTGATACCTTGATTCCGCACCAAACGTTCGACGGCAAGACACCACGTGAGGAGCGTTCTTTTTTCTCTGGAGTCTGGATCAAATATTGTTAACACCGGTTCTGACGTAAGTATGTCAACTATCCTTTTGTGAATAGCATCATGAGAATCTGTCCATTTGATAGGGCCCTTAAATTTTGTCAGGGGATAAAGGGGTCCTACTAGACGAGTGAAATTTTGTATGAATCATTTGAAATAAAAAGCGAGGCCTAAAAATTGCCTTACATGTGTAGCAGATTTTGGGACGGGAGCATCTATTTCGTTGCTCTACTTTGGTACTGAGTAACAAAAATCCGCAGTGGGCTTTGCAATGCAATGCGCTCAGGCCCGACACGCTCCGCCCCGTCAACAGTGGGCGCTATCCATTACACGTCACTAAGGAATATTTACACATTCATTAATCGCCTTTGTGGTCTAGCGGTTCAGGTGTTGGACTTAACTGTATGAGGTCCCAGGTTCGAATCCCAGGTTGGGTAGCAAATAAAATTTGGTTTTTCCTATTTTCTAAAAAAAAAATGTTGCTCGGGATTGGACATGTGCCCGGTTGGCGATAGGCTTGCCTTGGCTTGGCTTGGAAAATGTCGATGGGTTTTGTCAATGGCATAAAGTACAGTAATCATTCTTTGTCTATAGTTTGATATTTGAGAATGGCGAACACTGTAACATTTCTATCTAGGAAGATTTGGCCGTGAAGCTATAAAATATACCCTCTGCGGGTGTGTCCATGTTGTAAAACCTGACGGTAAAATAAATATAATATTGAGTTATTTATTTTTTGTCTTGGGCATTTCCTCAGAAATGTATACCTTCTAGGTTTTTAGTTATTTTTTTAGAACTACCGCGGCCGGTTTATACGCGAAGCGCAATATTTTTTTTGTTTTTTTTTTGTTTTTTTTGTTTTCGAACAAAATCCTTTAAATGAACATTGAATTTTACCATGTCAATGATAATAACCTTTTCCTTTTTGTGTGTGAAAGTGAGACGGATTTCCTGAAATAAGAAAGTACGCAACCCATACACACCAAACACGTTAATGGTGCATTGCCAACCTGTACCTAAAATGTTAAACTACCATACCTTCCAAAGCGAAACACCTCTACGGCAACCACTGAAGAAATATTGGAACTCCTGCCACCGCTTCTTCTTTCTTTCTCAAATTAGCAGTTCGTGGCGCCCGTTTTCAATCGATAGGAGATATAACAGAGAATTTGCCTCGAGAACTTAACTCAATTCTGAAACAGCGCTTAAAATTATTTGGATGATTGGATTATGAAGGGTATCGTTTCTGAAGGAGCATGCTTTGAAGGTGATAAGATAGAATTTGGTGAATAACAAACAGTTTGTGTGTTACAAAACTTTTCCCGGTACTTTCTTGACAGAGTAGTATAATTTTAAACAAGTAGATCTGGAGAGGGAGTACCTATCAGTAGGTATACAGCATGAAATATGTCATTTATTATTAATGAGATGTTATGCAACAACGACCTAAGTACGGATTACTTAATGAATCCCAATTCATGTAGAACATAATCTACTTCACAATGGAACAGAACCTGTACTGAACTACTTATCTGACAGGTTTTATTCCTAATTATATTATATACCAAAAAAAGGCCAAGTAAGATTTGGCCCTACCTATGAAAGGTTCTGTAGCAACAAGTAATAAAATATAAAAGTTGTTGGAGTTCATATTATTCAATGGGTGCGGTTTGCGATTTATGACGTAGTAAAAAACTAGTTCCTAGATGTCTTCAAGCCGATTTTCGATATAGATGGTAATTGTACATCGTACATGTTTTAGAATTACCATTCTCTTATCTCAGAATTTAATGACATTCTCTTATCTTAGAAAAAAGGGGGGTGGGGGGTTATACCACATATATACTCACATTTAACCACTTCGCAAAGTATTCAGTTTAGAAAAAAAATATGTTAGAAACCTCAATATCATTTTTGAAGACCTATCTATTGATACCCCACACGTACATATGGGTTTCAATAGAAAAAAATGAGTATTTAAAGTAGTTCTAAGTGTGTGGAACCTCCAATTTTTTTTTATTTTTTTTTATTATAACAGCATAGTTCTTACTTTTTTGGAACTACATTACCATCAGGAGAACCGTGTGATTGTTTGCTGAACTATTACATAAATAAAGACAGACAATTATGACGAATCTGTCACGGTCCCATTTTTGGGCCTCTGGCTACGGAACCCTAAAAGTTATCATTTCTGTACTATTTACATCCGAATAATGTTTTTCATCTGACATAACCGCAAAATGGCTAAATAAATCCTAATATCTATTTGTAGCGGAGCTCTAGAACAAAAATTCTTAATATTAATTAAGTAATACAATCCCTATAAATTTGCTATTTTTATACATAGACACTTTGAAATTATCTGTGATAAAATGATGGATGACGAGCTGCCCATGATCTTTCCTTGTCCGATACCAGGTGCCATCCTCGAAGAGCAAAAGGTATTATAAAAAGTGGTAACAAATAGAAATGTAAGCACACTAAAATTTTCTTTATCGGATTTGTCAGAGCCGTAATGTTCGACGGTCGTCCATGTTCGACGGTACCGGCGCTCTGGTATGAAAATAAAGTTGGTGCATTTAGCGAGGGTGTAGTCTCTGGAGGGTGGCGCGGGTACTTCATTTGTCTACGTCACTCTGCGCCAGTCTTCGGTACACGGTTATCTCGTTAGGGCTCGCTGCCATTTCATTATTGCTATGAATAATTCTCGTGCATTTTATCGAACTAAAAAAATAATGGGGGAAACGAGAACAATAGTATTTAGACTCATATTTTAGTCAACTATATTTGAATTATATCGCTGCTATATCGTCTACCGCCTTACCTATTTCTGTTGTTATTATTTAATCCATTTATTAAATGGATTAAATACTAATTTACTAATTAAATTCGATATGTTTCTATCTACGAGCACAGTTTACGGGGTAAACAAACGGTTGATGAATGTAAAATGAACTTTCATTGATTAGTAGACGATATTTACGCTTAATAGAAGTACATGTGATGAATATGATTAACAAAACAGTCTGTTCGTCACTTCTAATGTGATCACTGATCAGCTATAGGATTAATTATTATTACAGAAATGTCTGACACGGCCCAGGGACGGTCTTGGGTGTTTTCGTCAGGCGTTCTTAAAAGCCTGTCTTCTCTATATTATACAGTTTAGTAACATCGGTTTTGAGACTAATATATTATAATGGAGCCGCTGAAAATGTTCATGATAGTTATATAACCATAGTGTTTGAAATAATAAAATTGGGAAATGAATGGAGTTCATGAGAAGCTACCAAATGCAGATTTCCAATTACCACCTCGAGCTCCGGAGTGTTAACACCTTGCTTGTTTGTGCTACACATGGCGGCCATGTTGGAGGCACGCGGAAGTTTGTTTGTGTGTCTTTTGTTTTATATATTAGACCGGTACACTTTAGTTCGAGGTGAGCGGACTTTGGGTAAGTTGGAGCAGTTCTTGTTTTGAAAGACAAATAAGGTAATGAACTTCTTGATAATTTCAAGAAGATTATATAAATTACTAACAAACAATACCTATATCATGTACATTTGGATATGGTACAAGTTACAACCGTCTTACCTATTCCTGCCGCCTTAATGTCAGTGCTTCTTCTTGACGTGTTCCAGTTCGGAGGATAAGTTTGCCGGTAAACTTTTCTTGAACGTCTTCTAACACCCCGGCCTCAGGTTGGAACGCACCATTGGCGTCTGCTGCGTAAATTTCTTACTATCGGGTAATCCGTCTGCTTGTTGCCTTCCAATATCATAAAAAGTACATAATATAACAACATAAACGATGACAATAACCGTCTTATTAATAAACGCGGTGTAAAGTACTCCTAGGTTCAACCCGGTGTTATAGTCTCTACTACAATACGATACAGACTATAATGTCAACTTAATTTTACCCCTACGTTAGTCCATGTTTATTAATTAGGCGGTTAAGGCGGTAAGTGTTTTAAGTGTGCTTACGTCGAGAAAAGAATTAGAATAATATTAAGAAGTTTAAAGATTTGGAGAATTGTCCCAATACGTAGATTATACCTACCTTGTGAACAATTTACAAGTAGCAATTTCTTTATTTTTGATAACAGTGTTTTTTTTTTATTTTGTTTGAGCTTGAGTTGAGAGATATCAATTAATTGACATTTTGGGTACTATTGCACCTTACTGTCTAGGTAGTAGTTGACCTAGCCTTGAACTTTGGAGACTAGGGGGACAATAGGCAAGAGTCTCCGAGCAGGCCGCAGGTGTCACCATATTAGAATCGTGAGTAGCAACTGTATGGTGTCACAGTTATGCGACAACCTGGAGTATGTTAAAGAATAGAGTTTGCGCAACAGCCAAGTCAAGGTATTAAAATGAAAGGATAAATCTATAAAACTATCATTATTGTGTTGGAATTAATCCGCCAACCGCAAGCAACCGTAAATCTTAGAAGGTACTATTGTACGAGTATGTAGTGTGTAGCGTAAATATCGTCTTAAAATATGCCCTGCAATATTAGGTAATATTTGTGCTGTTGAAGGTAAACTGCAGGAAAACTCCTTCTACCGTGCACAGAACCACTTAACAAATAAAAAAACGTCTTCCTTTTTTTTACGTTACCTACTACTGTCACCGTCCTGCGGCAGTGTGGCCATGTTCTGCGAAAGCGACGGACTCCAGTGCAGGCGCCAATAAATTTCTAAATGCGGTTTTGAAACATTGACAAAGCTTTCAAATTATATTTTTGTACAAGAAAGAAGTGTAATACAGGGTATTAGTAAAAAGTTACAATTCTGTCTTTCCGCTCTTTATTATTACATATATATTATATTTTCATTATTTTTTTTAAATTTCCAGTTTTAGAAAAAAAACTGAGCTTATACTTAATTACTCATTTTAGTATGTAAACGTAAATTTCAAATAAGCTAATGTAATTAATTCTTTCCAGGGACATAACATCCTTTCGTTAGTACCTCCAATGTTATCTTGTCCTACCTCTGTAAATGTTTGTTAAGGTTGGCTTTCAGTTTGGAGTGTAGCGTAGTCGACACAAGAACTTACGAGCACGGTCAAAGCCGATGGGTTCAGTTTGGCAACGCACGTAATTAGTGCTTTAGACAAAGCGTATTTCTAACCACCAGGAAACTGTTGTACATGATGTTTCCCAATAACGTAAGGGCCTCGCGCGCGCTCTGGATTATGTAGTGGCCTGGTTGTAGATGTAGATAGTAGATCAAACAATCGCCTCCTGGCTTTTAACACTTGCGGGTGTGCACACGTCGGCGGCGGCGCTAAACATCTCGGCACACAGACATGTTTGCCGAGAGAAACCAGAGCACATAGGTGCGCTTTACTTTACCTATGTGGACGCCATTTTAGAGTTATCGGAAATGAAAATTGTTAAACCATGCTTTTAATCAATAGTTGTTTAACTTTACTTTTAATCAATATGACCGTAGCAGCTGGTGACTCGTGGAAGATATTATATGGGAGAAACCGTCACTACGTGAGAACAAAGAAGCTTCAGAGTTTCTCAAAAACTGTCGAACTCATTTGTATGCTTATAATTGTCTAAATTGAAAAACTAATGATTGAAATGTGATCGAATCTTGCATTTATCACTCTCTTTACTCTTTTTACTTGATGGTTGTTTCATTATACAATCTAATTTAAATTATCAATATTTAAAACTAGTTGTAGGCTCTATAAATTTTAAAGATGGAAAAAATTGCACCCCAAGCAGGATTTGAACTTGTAACCTTTCGTCTCAAGCCGACGAATTCTCTAACCATTTGAGCTACTGAGGATTCAAGTCCTGTGGCGAAATTTTTAATTACTTTCTTACCCGTTAACGCGGGTCTTATAGATACACAGTTCTGAGTACCTACTACATGAGTTCATCGTTCCAGATGAAATTCACATTTACAATGGCCATAACTTTCGTTTCTCTCATCGTATTTTTATTTTAGCACCTGCCCTGTGTTTGGGTTAAATTTCTATAAATTTTAAAGAAAGAAAAATTTTCAACCCCCATTGGGTTAATTGCTGACTACAGCAAGGTCAAGTTTGTAAGTTCAAGTAATTTTCAGTAAAAAGTATTTAGTAACGGCGCCTAGCATGAATGACGAATTTTCAAATGGTGACTCAGGAGATTTATATTGTTTCGAGAATTTAAAAAAATCAGTATGGAAAATAGTATTTATTAGAAAAAAAACAGATAAACAGGATATAAATTGTACGAACTCTCAATTATTATTGACCGGTACACGCCGGAGTGAATGTGTAAAGGTCCGTTTATTTATCTACTATTGATTGGTTTATATATTATAGCTATTGATTGGTTTCGCACTCATCTGTAAGGTCAGCGGCAGAGGAATCAATATGCAGATTTATATTTTGATTGGTCAGACGCGACGCGACGTAGCAATTGTATTCAGATGATCTTAAAATTTACTCTCATTCTGCTCTCGAAGATTTGTATTCTGCTAACGATAATACAAATACAGATTTGAATTCTATTTTTAAATGAAGTACAAATTATGACCTAAAAATTAATCCGAGGAAGTCGAAAAGTATAATCATTGGCAGCAGTAAATTTTGGAATTCGAATTTACTATCAATTAAGATCAAAGAAGAGTCTCTACTCTTTTCTAAAAACGTCAAAAATTTTGGATATCTGTCTTGATAATACGATGTCTTTGGATTTCCAAATTAAAGAAATCAGTTGAAGTTATGTGCTTCCTAGAGACAAAGTCTTTAAAATTTGTGTCCTAGAGCTATATGAAAAGTCTGAAGAATATTTTGCCTATATATATAATATTTACGAACGCAAGCTTTATAGATCTTAGAAAGGATCAATTTATCTCTCTCTCTCTCTCTCTCTCTCTCTGTTTCCCAACAAATATAAGACTTTACAAACATTAACAACTTTTAAAACTTAATAGTTATGTTTATAATTGATTTTTTTTTTATATTGGAAGGCAAACAAGCAGACGGATTTCCTGATGTTAAGAAATATTATATATATAAATATTATATTGTATATAGATATGGTATTTACTTTCATTTAAACCGTGTAATATTGTTGTGTCTTAATTTTAAACCGTGTATTTTGTTTATTATAGTTTTGCATTTATATTACTTTCATTTTTTTCTTATTGATATTATTAATATTTTAATCTTATGTTATAGTTTTTGTATGTTTAATCTCTGTGCATACTGAACATATTTTTATATAGATTCCTTTTTATGTAGTTTTCCTTCGTATGCCGTTGAGAATACTTAATTGTATTTAATTTATTGTAAGTTTAATTGTTCACTATAAACATTTCATTCATTATGTCTTTGTCAGTATGTCTGTATTTTTATATGTTTCTACGGCTGTACGCCTGTATGTCTGTAGGTTTTTATGTCTGTATATCTGAATGTCTGTATATATCTGTCTATATGTTTGTATATTTATATGTTGGAGAGATAATAACAAGCATACGCGGGCCGAACGGGAACCACGGGACTAGTAAGCCGAGAGCTCACAACTTGAGGGTAGTTAGTGAATAATTCAGAAATATTAAAACAAAGCCGTAACACCTGATCTAGTCGTACAATGACATCATAAACCTCATAATAATAAGCAATAGAGTACTCACCACACTGTTTACAAACATAAGCACAATCACGCACAAACAACTATAGCGTACACCCATTTGTTACTAAACAAACCATCAAACATTGGAGTAAGCCTGCTACTTTGACAACACTACGTAAACACGTCACGGTGTTCGTGCTTACGCAAACGCTAAACTCCCGAAGGGGAAAGAAGGGCTCCACCCCGCCCCTCTTAACGTGAGTGCCGACCGAATAATGCACCCCCCGGACGACCCACATCCTGGGCCCCAAGATCCCAATTGAATTAACAATTGCGACCTAGAAGTGTCTCTTTGCCAACCTATGACAGGGAGAGACTATTACCAGTGGCGACCTCCGTACTAGACAGTGAGAGACGTGCACAAAGCATGTCTGCGCAATATGGTGGTGCTAGGGTTTATATACACGTGGCCGCGGTAAAAGGACCAATAAGAAACGAGTTACTTGCTAATGCGCCACCTGTTGTGCTAATGAGACAACTTTATCCATGACTTCTCGACAAACGGACCAATAAGGAACGAGTTACTTGCTAATGCGCTACCTGTTGTGCTAACGAAGCAACTTTATTCATGACTTCCCGATAAACCGACCAGTAAGAAACAAGCTACGAGAATTAAAAAGTACTAATGACTACAATATCATAACTATACTTTGTTCATGACTTTCCAACGTTACACACGGGTGTGCCGCCCGTTGTACAGACGATACTCATGACTGACCACAGATATTAGAAAATAGGTAGGATAGCTCATGACCTTTCGACATATATATTTATTTGTTCGACGATAACTTGAGTAGTTTTGATCCGATCTTAGTAATTTGTGGTATGTGTGTAAATGTTTAATACATTTTAATATGTTCAAGTGAAATTCAGTCAGTTCAAGTTCAGTAAAATCGGGAGCTACGTTGTGGGGGTTGCAAAAAATTTTGCACAAATATATGATGTTTGGTATCAAAGAGCTTTCCAGAGTAATTATGGTAACGATGGCTTTACGAAATTTCCTTGAACAGCTTTCGTTTGTATAGTCATGGTCACTATACTAATATATAGTCAATTGATAAAACAAAGACTGCTGGATTATTCCACTTGCGCAGTCGGTTAAACTATGTGGTATATAGTTAAACTACAGTTCAGCAGCGACTCGCCCAGGTTGTTGCCATTGATTCACGTGCTGTTGCTGCCGGAGCGTCAGTGTTCACTCTCTACAGTCGTATTCCACTGTGCAGGGCCTTGGGGAATCTTATTTGTGTAACAAACTTGAAATACTAGATCAAATTTGCGCTGCAATGTCAGTAATTGGGTGTCTAAAGACGGTGTGCATCCTCACCGTACCAGAGCTGGACGTGTGGCACGCGCCCGCATTCCCCCACCATACACAAGACAATATAGCGCCGGCTGCGGACGCTTATTAGCAGTAAACAATACCGCGACCTCTTGTGACACGAGACAAGGCACAAGCGAACCGGAAAATTATTATCATTCATACCATTTTAAATTATTTATTATTAAGAAAAGAACTCTGAACCTAGGTCGACCTACACCGAACTAATAGTAGGGTAAAATCCATTTCATACTAAATTTAGTAAAGTTCGTAATTTAGCAGAAAATACACTAAAAATAAGTTGCAAAAAAAATCCTGGTCAGAAAATATTTTTAATTTAAAAAAGTTTTTTCTCAATAAATTATGCAATATTAAGATAATAAGAAAATTTTAACGGCCCAAAGTAGAAAAAGGATAAAACGTGCAGAAGTTGGGCTGCCCGTTTTTTATGTGGGTTTCCAGATAACAAATAATTTGTCGATGCCAGCTCCGTGCACGGGATTGGACAAAAAGATAACAACATAGGTATGTTGTATGAAGACAGGCGCATTGTTTTCGCAAACACGAAAAATCAGTTTTGAAATAAAAGTTTAGAATGTCATGTCTAGTATTTTTTTGGTAACCTATTTTTAATAGGGTTTCTACCTACAATTGTATTTTTTGGCCTCTGAATTCTAGAAGTTCGCCAATTCGATTTCTTAAGGTCATAGGCAGCCTCCGGGTCAGACAATAAAAAAGAAAATATTTATTTTCAATTTTCTAATAAAAATAATATTTCCCGTTGACGAGGGGCTTGTCACCTATCACATAGTGGGACTTAGTGTATTCGGCTAGGCGTGGGTGCCGTGGTTGTGCCTCTGCTTACCTCTTCGGGAATATGGGCAAGAAGATACTTTTTTTATATATGTTCCGCCATGTTGGTCCTCTATGTAGAATAAACTATCTGCCGTCGTGGCTGCCATCTCGTAAGAGGTGATCAGGTCATTCCCAACAAGACCAGTGGTGATAGGGTGCTGTGCAGCAGCTGGCCCGGGTAAGTTTCTACCGCCTCTCTGGTCTGGATGGTCTGGTCTGGTCTAGCGATCCAGGTGTTGGACTTGACTGCATGAGATCCCGGTTCGATTCCCGGGTCGGGCAATTAAAAGAAAATTTGGTTTTTCCAACAAAAAACATTTTGCTCGGGATTGGATTAGTGCCCGATTGGCGATAGGCTTGCCACCTATCACATTGTGGGACTTAGTGTCTTCAGATAGTCATGGATGCCCTGAAAAAAAAAGAAAAAAAACATTTATTTGCGGAATATGAGTGTTACAAAGATGTAACAAAATTATTTAAGCGTTCCAACATCCAGCATCCGTTTCAGCAACTTGTGGTGTGCAAATATTTTAATAGGTTTTAATCAAATAAGTAATTTTAATTATTTATTTACTATTTACACACTGTTTTTTGTATTGATTACATAATTATTTATTAATATAAACCATTTTTAGAATGTAAATTAATTTATCCCTATCTACCGTAAACTACAACTGGTTGTACTTCTGCCTATATCTTCTGGGATATAGGCGTGAAGATACTTTTTTAAGTATCTACCGCCTTACCTATTACTGCTGCTATAGTGAAAGTGTCATCTTCCGGTTCGGAGTGTAGGATAGGCCGTAGCAAGCGAAAGGGTCTAACACCCCGGCCACAGAACAGCGATGTACCTGCGACATCTATTGTTTATTTGGCAGCCTATATTTATGTTATAGTATAGTATAGATATCAGGGGAGGTTCGCTCTATTTTGCCATAAAAAATCAGTTTGTATGTCCTCGCATGTAACAGTAGAAATATTCTTACAGATTATTGGTCGTCACTTGGGCCATACGAAATAAATCACTAAGGTTAAAACATCATTAATATTAAATCACGTCGACAGATTTATAAGGCGGGGGCACACCCTCCTCGGGCCAATGAATTATAGTACGGGAGACACAGGCACGTGTGGGCCGGGGGAGACGCGGGGAACCTGTCGCGAGCTTACAGGAAGGTCCACATAGCCGCCTGCCCGGGCACCTTTCACCAATTTAGACCAATTGCCTTCCCACCACGCAGTTCGTCAGAAACGGACGTGGATTTGTTTGCTTCTGAAACGACGACAATAGCTAGGTAACCCCAGCGACGGCCCATCCGTAATGGCACCAGCCTCAAAGTTTGATCACCGACTGAGGCAGAAATGTGAGGTTCGATTCAATTTCTTTAATTTTAGCCTCCAGCTGATAACGCGTATTTCTTACCATCGAAATTCTTCCGCGTACTGTCGGTCTTCCAACACCCTTTCACACAGTCGTGTAGGTTTCAAGCTGCCAAGGACCGGCTAACTCCTGCTGGTCAGTTCACACGACCCAGGTGCCTGTACATTTAACACAAGCTGCTGCACGCGGTGTCGCCCGCGTGATTCCCTGCGACTGTACACTACTCTAATGTTGCACTCTTCAACTAAATTCTTCAGTACCATAAACTATCTCAACGTATATATTAAAGAGGAAATAATGAAAACACTCTTTACATATATACTTGTGATGAATTAAACAAACTTTAATAACTGTTGAAAATTAAATGAAACGATAAATAATCTGTCTGCAGAACACGTGGAACGCTTTCACGTTGTTGTGTGCAAATATTTTATTTTTATACAAAATATATATGTAAGTAAGTATATTCAGGCATGTATCCTTACAGTGGTCCTCTGCCTCCCATTGATCTTTCCTGCACGGTAATCGTGTCATGCTCGACAGCAAAGCCACTCTTAAAAATACCGATCAGTTATATTTTAAAATACTGTACTTACACACAACGCGTATAACTACATATATGCGTACGTACGTATATGCGTATAACAACAAGTACATATTACTTGTGCTGTGCCCATTGAAAGTAGCTTTGCTTAGGAGCATATGCGACATTAGAGACCCGAGTGTATTGGCCACAAGTTGTTTTCACTTTCGATCGCGTTTACGTTTTAAACTCAAATTTGTATAGGGTTTTGAACAGCGCCTCTAGTGGTCACTATAGCAAACTTTATTGCTAGTGTTTTGGCAAAAACGCTAAACTCGGGGTAAACGTGACGGCTTTGTTGACGTATTTCGTCTATTTTGCGAGTGTTTTGGCAGTTTTACGTATGAACGCGCGTTTATGATATTCGAATACGCAAACGCAGTAGTTTATAACTGTTAAGTCCTTTCGGTTGATGTTTTGTCAGTGAGAAGCAAGTGAGAAGTGAAAACTTGAATTCCAATTTTTTAAGTATTCCAAATAAGTTAATATTAATTACATTTAGTGAATAATTATTGTCTTCAAAGTGTTTTGAGAAATATAAGGTGATGTCTGCTCGCTATTTTTTGGCCTCGCAAATGTTACAAGTTACTTAAGCTCAAGATGAGCGGTTAAGCCTCCGGGCTCTAAGAAAAAGCAACCGAGTCTCCTTCGACCTTGTGGAGGGTCTGTCTGAGACAGAGTCTCGAAAACGATATCGTTTGTCTAAAGAAGCTTCTCATTTTCTCTGTCAAGAGTTGCGCCGGTTGACTTCTTTAAAATCTTCTCGACAAGTCTTAAAGAAAAGGGAAGTTATAAATGTCAGCAAGTTTATTTATTTTTAGTTACAAAAATGAATTTATAGTAAAAACGGTTTTTAGGTACTCACTACTCTATTTTTTTACGATTCGGGTTTATACCAAAGACCTGTCGGTGTAGCCAGAGATTGCTCGCAAAAGATGTGCAGTGTATATATACAAGAAGTGACTAAAACTCTTAAACATCCACTAAATCATTATCTATTAAAATACATTGTTTTTCCATCAACACAATCAGCTAGATAGCGAATAAGTCAAAAGTAAGTGATAACTCAAAGGCAAATAAGGTTTCAGATTTCTGTTATATTCAATTGTAAATGTATGTTTTGATATTTTTCAAAATTTGGCATGCCAGAAGTTGTTGGATGTGTTGACGGCACTCATATCTGTATTGTTTGGCCCCCAACTGTTGAAGAGCATTTGTACTTCTGCAGAAAACAATACTATTCTCTAAATGTACAAATGCTTATAATTTTACTGAATTAAATTGATATTTCCTGTGTTGGTTCTTTACCAACAAAACCACCGGTGATAAGAGTGCTGTGCAGCAACTTGCCAGGGGAGGGATCCACCATCTCATTTATTCCTGACGCCTCAATGACTGTCATGTTTCAGTTCGGAGGATAGGGTAGCCGGTAGACTTGGGAACTTGGCCACACACTGTATTAACGTGCACCTACAACATTTATGTTGTCTATAGGCTGTGGCTGTCTTTTACTATCAGGGGAACCACTTACTTGTTTGCCATCTATTGCTTTAAAAAATAAAAGTATATTGTGTATTGATTATCCTTTTATTTTTAGGTGTGTGACAGTGATTACAAAAATCACAAATGTAAATTCATGTTTCTATTTTTTGGAAGAATAGCAAGCTAAATCGTTACATGCAGTCCTTGCACCAGCATGGTGAAACAGTTTGGCTTTTAGGTAAAACTTATTAGTGTGATAATATATAAGCATATTGTTACAACTTCCGTATAGAAAGATACACTTTATAGTTCATACAGATATTTGCATAACTTTCTCAACACCCATACCTAAACCTATTAGAAGTTTTTAAGGCCAACTTTTGACCACACTTGCTAATTACATGATGGTTTGTTATTTTAAATAAAAGTATGGTATCTGGTTAACTATACTGGTACATCATCAATAATTTTAGCCCTTTTTTGTCTACTCTGTTGGATGGGTAGGACTACTACCTAAATCATCTTAATGTCTTGTGCACATATGATTCCTTTACATCCATATGATTGTATTGTTGACCAAAACATTAGCCCAACAAGTGGGTGAACAATCTCAAATATATTGTCCATTAATTTAAATAATTATGAGCCATAAAAGGCAGCTCCTGTTTGTTTGAACCCACACCACATTAATTATTGTTATATTTAATAAAAATGTTTTATGTTTCAGGTGACTGGTTACTCAGAGCGGCCATGGCTAATGACACCGTTTGCTGATCCAGCTCCTGGCACATCGCTAGCAAAATATATTCACAATCATATTATGTCTAGAAAAGTAGTCATTGAAAATACTTTTGGTAGATTTAAAAATCAATGGCGATGCCTCCATAAAGATCTATCTTTAGATTATAAATAATTTTTAATTGATTTTAGAGTCCAAAAAATTTAAATAGCTATATAAAACGATATTGTAAATTTATTTTTATTTTTGTTTACATAACTAGTGTGTGTATGGGTTTCTTTTAGTGACTACAGTTTATTATTTACTGTGAATAGTTATGTAAATGAATGCAATTTTATCAACTGGTATTTCATAAAGCAAAGTTAAACACTAGCATCAGTATTTACACTAAGATTCTGGGATTAAACGTTAGGAGAGTGATGATTATGATGTTTATTGAAGAAGATAAGTTCTGGATTTTTTAGGAAAATAGGTGTAACACCTTCATACTTACTGGACTTAGTTGTTGGGGTATGAAGTTAACTGTCCAATGACTGCATGTTTACCTCAGTATATACTAATAGATTTAAAAGATTAATTTAAACAAACCAATTGGTTAATATAATGAAAACATACATATTTAATGTAACTTAATTTATTGTATTGTCACAGAATTAACGGGGGACCAAACAATTAAAATTAAAAACATATTGTAACACTACTTTAATATATATAATATGTTAAATTTAAAAATAATTTGTAACTAAAATATATTTATACGAGTAAATATTTTTTTTCCATATTGCTTAATCTTACCTATACTTCATCATAATGACTCAAGTCATGTTCTATTCCAGAGGGTAGGAAAGCTGCTAGACTTACATGGTATGTCTAAAATCCCGGCCACGTTTATCTTTTACTATCAGGAGAGCCGTTAAGTTGTTAGCTAACAGTTTACATAAAACATATAGATTTTTATATGTTAAAAGTCTTTCCATTAAATTATGAGCAATCAGTGTTCTCGTGTTGGCAGAAGTCCCCAATGTAGAATAGGACTATAATGTCTCTGTATCAACAAAATCAGTGATAAGAGAGCCATGCAGCAACTTGAAGGAGCTCTTTCGCCTTACTTATTCGTGTCGCCGTATCTCCCCCATGTTGTTCCGGGCTCCTTTGCAGATTAGATTACCTGCCCTCCTGCCAGGCAGCTCGAAAAAGGGAAAAGGGAGCATAGGCTTACTGTCACTAACACCGTGACATCCTAATAGTTAGTAGATTTTCGCAGCGACTTGCCCGGACTGGTACATTAGATTCCTGCCGCCATAACGTCAATGCTTGCCGTTGACGTGTTCCGGTTTGGAGGTTAAGGTAGCCGCTAAACTTAATTTTGCTCAAGTTTAACATCCCGGCCTCAGGTTGACAACGCACTATTACCACCTTTTGTGTCTCTAGGTAGCGTGAATTTCTTACCATCAGGAAATCCGCCTTGTTTGCTTGTTTGCCGTTTGAAATTGTTTTGAAATTGTTTGTCTTCCAAAAAAAAAGTGTCGTAAAAATAAATTAAATCTTGTTGGCTATTTTGTCTAGTATATCTAGCGCCCTACCCGTCAACTCTTGCCAACTGGATGCGACGCTAGTTCCAACTCCCTCATACGTAACTCATTTTCTTTTTGCCTTTGTTCGGCCTGGAATTTCTCAATTTGGAAATTTCTACACTCCATGTCCGAATTGAGAAATACCCTCGTCGTTTGATCTACGTATAAGGAAGTTCCAGATCGCATGCGTCTTCTTGGGGTCAGATGTGGCCTAGATGTTCAGAGCCGGGGAGATAATCTTCTAGGTGTAACTGTTCTCCAAAGAGAACCTCGCATTTTAGGTGACACCTGACTTGGTATGTGTCCGGGATTTAACACTTTGCAGTGGGAACCACGATTTTGGTAAATTTGATGCAAATTTCTACGTGACTAATGGCAAAAATACTAACGCGAATGCCAAAATCTTACGAAAGAAGAAGAAAGAAATGTATTGACATTGTTTTCGTTTTATCTCTTTTTGTTTTGCAGGGGTAAAAGAAAAAGAAAATTTGCAAAGTAATACGACAACGTTAGAAACTATGCCCACCTTAAACAATGACATATGTTGTTATCTACATATGATTTTCTCGTATTATAAACGCAGACATTAGGGAGTAAACTCGTAACTCAGTGAGTAGTGATACGGTTTTCCAATGGCATTACACTCGCACTTAAAACGTGTAACTACATGTTACAAGTTTACTCACTAACGCGAAAGTTACGTTAGATGTTTTTTGACGTTGTCATTACACTCGGCCTACAGATCACACTCTGTAACCTGTACCTATACTGTAAACTGTAAAAGAGAATTGGTTTTGGAAGAAAATCTGTGTACTATTGCAGGATGCTCCTTATAGTTTGTAGAAAATACCATTGTTAGGTATAAGCTACTACAATTTATTTTAAATGCGTATAGAAAACTGGAAACGCGTTGTTATGACAACATAATGTCTTGATTTTTATTTTTACTATTACCTGTGCTGTGTGTAGGTACCTACCTACATTCTAAAGAAGTTGTTATTCAACTCTTACTATTTTCAACCGACTAATAAAAAAGTTAGCGAACAAGCAGGCGTCCTGAAATGAATTTATGCATCTTTTTTTGAAACAGGTTGACAATTCAATTCTTATGATTCGGCAAAAAAAATACGTGTAATTCTGAATGTTCACCCTTCTACTGCCAACTGTCTATTTGTCTGTTACGCTTTCACAGATAAACCGCTGGACTGATTTGAATGAAATTTGTTATGCATATAGTTAAAGACCATAGTTTAAATACAGGCTACATTTTTCAAAATTCAACCCCAAACGACTAAAGTGCTGAATTGAGGTAGATAAATAAATAAAACCATATTAAAGTTGACAAAAGACGACTTAACTAAAAAAAAAGTGTGTGTGCGATTCACACACGATAGAAATGAAACTTCAGTAAATCGACAAAAGAATGAGATGAATATATATTTGTGTCTCTTACCTGTCATTTTTCCGTTGCACCCGTTTTGAAATCACAACAATTCTAAAGAAGTTTTACACCAAATTTCTTCAATAACGAAAGCCCCAAGGTGTAAGAAAATTAAGAATGAAATATATATTTGATCGCACAGGCCGCGAAAACTATTCGTATACCTACCTACCTACGTGAACTAAAAAAACTTCAGTTTTGTTTAATTTCATCTGTTGTAGTTAGAGCACGACGACTGACGAGAATGACGAGAGTATGTTGTCGATACCTTTACATCAATCCTTCCCCAAACAGAAGTGCCGCTCCGGGCGGCGGTGAGAGCTCGCGGTTCAATCTCTATAATTTAAATTTTAAAATGTCAAAAACAATTTCTCCATCCAACTTTCACAACTATAAGTTATAGACTTAGAGACTGAGACTCGTAGTCAGTGTTCAAGGTTGTTTTTAAGATCTGTATCTTACGTTTTTTAATGTCTGAAATCGAATATTCCACTTGAGGGATAAATCTAATTCAAGTTATTATAACTTAAAAATATACAATAGGAGTACCTTTCATTAGCTTAGCGCAACGGTACAGTAACGGCCAATATTAATAATCAATCCTAATCCAAAACTTGCTGTCCAAGATTGATATTTTGATCCATTTTTATGTTATCGCTTGCCAATAACATATCTGTGGACAGGATACATATGGTAATTAGGTATGAGATAGGCCGCCGGATACGCAGTTATCTAGATTGCTTGAAATCCATTAGATTGAGATACATTATTAACATTGGCCGTAAGACGATAGAGACGATATCTTCACGTCCAGTCCCTTACAAGATTGACACGAAGCATCAATTGCCAAATAGGGATTGCAATTCGCTACCTCGACGGTAATCCAAACCGACGAACTGACATCTAAAATTTAGTGTCTGGAGTTTATCGATTTTTAGTTTTAATGACATACGTGAGAATGTAAATAATATATTTATGAAAAATTTTAAATCTTGTTTGTAGATAATATAATGATATCGCCTCTGTGATCTAGCGGTCCGGGTGTTGGACTTGACTGCACGAGGTCCCGGGTTCGAATCCCGGGTCGGCCAACAAAAAGTAAATTGGATTTTTCCAATTTTCTAATTAAAAAAAATGTTGGTCGGGATTGGAACTGTGCTCGGTTGGCGATAGGCTTGCCACCTATCACATTGTGGGGCTTAGTGTCTTCGGCTAGTCGTGGGTGCCTTGGTTGTACCTCTGCCTACCTCTTCGGGGATATGGGCGTGAAGATACTTTATAATGATATAAATCATACTTTATTAACATTTTAATCAAACTATTAGGGTAGATCAATCTGAATAAGATTAAAAAAAATTTAAACTTGTCTATCTCGTCTACCTACTCCAGCTCTAGCATAGTAAAATTATCTATAAAATTAGTTACGTAGGTCCATATTTATGTGGAAAACCAAATAAATAATTTAGCTTGTTGAATATTGCAAGTTACCAAGCGTAAGTGGAAAATATCTAGTTTGTTGTATCTACATCCTTAGAATGAGACGTTCGGATTGGTTCGACAGCCTTACCAATTCCAGTCGCCATAACGTCAGTGCTTGTCAAGGAGAAGTTTCGGTTTGGAATGTAAGGTAGTTCTACATTACAGCCAGAGGTTGGCAATACACCATTAACGTGTTTGGTATCTGTGGGCGACGTACTTTCTTACTTTCGGGAAATCCGTCTTACTTGTTTGCCTTTAAATATTATATATCATAAATTATTTATTTCTTGCTCGGTCTTAATAATAATAATAAGTCCAATAGTTCCGCGTTTTCCACGGCGTGCTAGTCACACTTTCCAGTCCAACTTCGTAGCAAAGTTCATATCGATCATTTCAGTTTTGATATGAAACAAAAAAACAAACAAACATTCGCATCACAATTTGGTGGTCAAATGAAACAAATAATTATTTTGTACTTTTTTTTCATCTTCCTCAATAGTTACCACCTAAGCCGATGCTGTTATTTGTTCTGATACTTGAATCACGCGGTCATGTTGGTTATTTATCAGGCACTACCTAAACTAACCTACCGTTCGCCGCCCAACTAAACCACTCAAGTAACATTATGCCCAAGGTACTCAGGTGAAGTCATAACTATTTCTTGGTACTTACTCGTATTTATTAGGTATTATATATAACTATAAAACATATAAAATCACACTTTTTCACATCACAACAAAACCAATCGAATATAACATAAGCAAATTTTTAATACTTACACTTAACTTCGTTTTAGGTATTGATTTAATAAAGATTTAATATTTATGTATGATACCTATAAGATAAATATTTTCCACTCAGAAGTGATGTATTCACAAATGGCAACGCAGGCAATGAGTATAAATGGCGCCCGAAATAATGACTAACAATATAAACATCTTATTACCTATTTTATTTATTTTTACGTCGTGGCTAACAACCAACAAAACAAAACTAAAATCACAAAAAGAATAGTTCATAGCAGACATATTGTAGACGCTTCTTAAAATGCAAGAAAATTTTATGCCCTTGTTCTTTGCTGATGGCATGAAAAACTAACCAGACACTACGATGGCACTCACCATGTAATGATTTTAATAAGCCTCTTGCATTATGAAATCTGGAGTATTGTAGTCTTTAACGAAATCCACCATCAGGCATCAACCCTGCCCTGTGTGCCCGAACACAATAGCAACGAGCAATGACTCTACGGGCTAACGGTTCTTTATTTTAGTTTCGATTAAAGAAGTGTAGGTATTCTTAATTCTATGCAGGTATTCTACGCTTCGCTATCATCTTAAAGGTCCTCCTGGCAACAGTGGCTTCATAATGAGTGGTTTCTCATGTATCGAGCAACGATAGAGACAGTTAATGACGTGGCAGCCGGTCTCCAGAGACTACGCCCTTTCCCGGACTTCATGAAGCAACGTAAACCTATCCGAAAGCGCCAGTTCATTAATTAGTTATTTTCTCGTTAATCTAAGTGCTGTCATCTATACGCATAATTTGCGAACTAACTTTAAGAGTTGTATATGTTTTGGTATGGTTTGTACAAGAAAACTCTAATTCAAAATTTTTATACTTATAATTTCCGTCTTTGTTTTTCTTTCGTTGCAAGTCGATTACTAGACTCCTTCGTAAGTAGCAAATAATTAAATAGTAATTAAGAAAAAAAGAGTATGATGCGTAAAACTTAAAGAAAAACTAGACAAAGCTGTCGTAATTTAATATTTCATTCAAACTGTCAGCCGAATTTTGTTGAAATAAAACTAGTCCGGTTTATTTAATAACATTATTCAATGAAATCAGTGATTACATCAATGAAAAATACAACACCAAAAACTTTTGAATTTTATAGCGCCACCTAGCGTGTTTGTAAGAACTTTGTTTCTTAAAATACCCAGTTTCTTCAACATTGTTACTATAAGTATGACCTAGATGTCACCACTTATATTATGAATCAACTGTATATGTTTCTCTTAGGCCGCTCTAGGTGGCAAAAGTAACAATTTGAAACAATTTTATTAAGTAAGTAATATTAGTATTAAGTATTTTCACAGATTGCTTAAATTTAATGCACTGCGAAGACTACTCGGATAGTCATAGTATCCTGTAACTGCAAATAATTATCCAAGCACACATGGACGTCATAATGTTAAAGAGAAAAGATTTGATTGTTTCTTTGTATTTAATAGGCTCCGAAACTGACGCGTCAGTACTAAACCAAGTAAAATTTTGATTTAAGGCCGCGCAATATTTTCCAAATAAATAGGTACACTGAGACACATTTTACGTATGTAAAACGTTAATAAGTATGCAGCTACATACAAAAAAAGGAGAATTAATGATAATGAAATATAAGGTACACACAATTTTCTTTCACTTGTTACTGCTGTAGGTACATTGTGTAAAATTCTTAAACCGATTTGACAACTACCTACTCATTCAACTATAGGTATATACCGATTCTTTGGTTTTCTTCGCATTGAGATGTAAGTTTACAGGTTTATTTACTTTACAATATAAAATATAATTATACATTTTTTTAACAATCTTTCTTCTTTATAACGTTATGATCAATTTTGAAAAAAGACAAACCCTCTGATTTTTCCACCGGACCTTTATTCTAAGTGTTGGCGCGATTCCGATCCCGTGAAAGTTTATAAAAATGTCGACGCGCACAAGTACCACTTGTATGGTCTATGTAAATAAAGTTTTTTCTCATTCTGATTCCTTACTAAATGTGAGCAGTGTTTGCAGTTCGGGTAATAAAGTATGTACAGCATCGTCTGCGTAAAGCAAGCACTTCCCACGTTCAGTGATCTAAGTGATGGATACCTACACAGACATAACTCTACCACCAGGGGTCTAGTTGTTAATGACCATAATCTATGCTCGCCTCTTACAAGATGATAGATGGCTAGATGGTCTATTGTACCTACACAAGGTACCAGGACCCGAGAAAAAATAATAGCTTAGCGGCCGTACTCAAGAGAGACCTCAATTGTCTTTTAATCAATCATTAGATTAAAGTTTTTAATACAAAAATGTGACTTAACGTCGACGTCGAAGTTTTAGACGTCTCTAAGTGCGCCCGTAAGTCTTAACTTACAAAATACCAGACTGCTGCCCATCGATTTACATCTTCTGTCTATCTATCTTCATCGATAGATGTCGCAAGTACTTCCTCATATTTATAATGTCTAGCTCTTGCTGCCATAACTGCAACGTAAGTCCTCTCCATTATCTTTTTTTTTTGGACAACTCGCGTATGAAATTTGAGGTTCAGCATTCTAACTTCTAGTTGGTAAACTTTGTCACAATTTTTCAGCGTTTAAACATTTGTTACCCACGACACTGTTTCACAATAAACTCTATCACTAATGAGGCGGCAGAGTATTTTTGTGTTTATGTGGCTGGAAGTACACATGTCTTTCTATGTCATAAGGTATCAGCCAACCAGTTTAGCTTTTACAGTATCTTCCGGGCTATGTTTACTTATTGTGAACAACCACAAACTAAAGTTTGGTGGTCAGTGTCGGTACATTTTGTGGACATGAGTAATGTCGACAATATCTATATGAATTTTTTTCCCTAGTCTGGAGTTATTCTATGTATAAAAATGATTACAATTAATTCATATTTAAATTATAAAATAAATTAAAAATAAACCTGTAAGTTATGTCCAAACGTGTCAAAAAATGTAAAAACAAACAAAATTGTATATATAAATGTTATATAATGATTATATTAAACTCATAAAAAAATAATAGGCATTTTAGAAAATAATAATTTATGTCACCATATTTTGAAACCTACTAGAAAACTTGCATGTTTAGATGTCATTGATAGCAATTTAGATAATGTTTGCTCTGACACTCACATTCTTGGTTTATTTGACCATGAAACTGCACAAAGTATACAAGTAGACATTAAGCCAGTTTCATATTGTAAACCAAAGCGTCTGTTTTGGTTTGAAGCAAAGCGTCTCTTTGGACAAGGAAATATAAATAAATTTTATGAATGTTTATCATCTTTAAGTTTTAGTGAAGTTCTCAATAGTGATAATTGTGAATAAGCTTTTAATGAATTACATGATACCTTAATGTTATTTTATGAATTATGTTTTCCAAAAACTCAAATTAAAGTGTCAAATAAGCCAGTAAAAAACAAATGGCTGCCCAAAGGTATTTTAAAGTGTTGTAAAGTAAAACGTCAGTTGTATTTAAACTATCGTTATTCCCAATTTAACAAAAAAGGAAATATAATGAGTTACATACGTTACAAAAATTTATTAGCTCAATGTATACTGGAGTCTCGGAAACAGGCATCATTAGAATATATTAAACAATCTTCTAATAAATGTAAAGCTTCATGAGACATAATTAAAAGTTCATTTCAAAATAAAATGCCTTTAGAAGAAATAGAAAAAAATAAAATAAATGACGCAATATATACTAATTCCCAAGAAATATGTAATCTTTTTAATGAGTTTTTTTATAAATCAAACTAAATCTTGTAGTAAAAATCAGCCTTGTTGTATTATATCTCATAATATTTCTAGTCACAATAAAACTATGTTTTTAACAGCAGTAGATGACCATGGTAATACATAATTTGAAAAACACAAGTCCTACTGGCTATGACAATATTAGCACTATCATATTAAAGAATGTTGCCAGTGTGATATCAAAGCCTCTTTGTTATATAATTAATTTATCATTTTTAGAAGGAAAGTATCCTGATCGTTTAAAAAATTCTATTATCAAGCCATTATTTGAAAAAGGTTATATGTGTGATATGAACAATTATAGACCTATAATTTTAGTTCCTGTAATTTCTAAGATTTTTGAAAAATTAATGTTTGATAAACTATACAGTTATTTACTTCATTTTAACTTATTGAAAAATAATCAATATGGATTTAGAAGGTCTACAGTTTATGCATGTTTTGACTTAGTTAAAAAAATAACTGAATGCCTAAATAGTAAAAAGTTTTCTCTTGCTGTATTTTTACATATGAGTAAAGATTTTGATTTTGTATCACATAAAATTTTGTTAGCAAAACTTGAGAGATATGGTGTTAGAGGTAAATCATTAGAATGGTTTGAAAGTTATTTAGAGAATAGAAAGCAATGTGTTCAGATCGGTAAAATAAGTGGGAACCACAGGAAAGTCTATACTTCCAATTATCTTTTCAATGACTTTGAGGTACCACAGGGTAGTGTTTTAGGGTCGTTACTTTTTAATTTACGTAAATGATTTGCCTGATGCTATCAATCATGAATCCAACTTATTTGCTGATGATACTACCTTATCGAGTGCAAAAATAAAGAGGATTTATGTGAAGAAACAAGTAAAACTTTAACTGAGGTAGCGGAATGGTTAAAAGAAAATAATCTTAAAATTAATTTTACGAAGACAAAATTAGTTGAATTTCAAGCACACTATAGAGACTAAAAAATTAAATGTTTTTTTTAAATAATACTACTATAGAGAATGTAGATTTTACCAACTTCCTAGGAATAAAAATTGATAAATTTTGTAATTGGAAGTCGCATATTGATTCACTTTGCAAAAACAAAATTAATAAGTTTATATATGTGTTAAAACGAATAAGAGAAGTGTCAGGCTTAAAAGCATCTCTTTTAGCATATCACGGGTATGTTTCTTCCGTTTTGCAATATGGTATTCCTATTTGGGGAAATACTGTAGAACTAATTAAAATCTTTAGAGTTCAACAGAAGTGTATAAGAGCAATATGTAGTGTTAGTTGCATTCATGTAAGCCACTTTTTAAGTCTCTCAAAATATTACCTATACCTTGTATATATGTTCTGGCTGTATGTGTTTTTGTAAAAAAAACATCATCGTTTGTTTCAAACAAATGCTGAAGTCCAAGGTTTATCACATTTTAGAAATGGTAAGAAACTCTATGTGCCTAACCTAAAACTCAATATTTGCAAAACTAATATATATTGCATGTCGATTCGTATATACAACCTGATTCCTGATAATCATAAATCGCTGCCGGTAGAGGGATTTGGAAATAAGGTATTTGACTTGTTAGTAGATAAGACATATTATTGTGTTAAAGATTTTCTTGCAGACAAGCATAAATAATATAATGTTAGTAATAATAATAATAATAATTTATTATAATTTCAGAAAGCGGGCTATGTTTGGAAACGATGGTACTACAAGGACGGGTGTTATACTACAGGCTGCCAGGGGAGTTTATTTCGCCGTTTCTTCTCCCGACTGGCTAGGTTTGGAAACGGTGGTAGTTTACGGTAGACAGAGCTAAATTTAATTATAGTTTTGAAATGTTTTGGTAATAAATAATTAAACTAGTTATAAATATAAATAATTGTCTTAAAAGTTAAAACACATGTGATTAAATAATATTTTTTATAAATGTTAAAATATTTTCACACCAAAATATGGTAGAATATGTTGATATACTTAAATATTTTTGTAACATCTCATTTACACACATATTCCGCAAATAAACATTTTTCTTTCTTTCTTTTCTTTCTTTCTATTATCTACGACAGACATTTGCTAATTGGGAAAAAGGTAAAAGAAATATTTATGATGATGGAAGAGGCATCATAGCCATTTATAAGTCTTAAGCATGTCTCAAGGGGAAAAATGGTTACAAAAACGAATAGTTCCATTATTTTCTGTTTCAGGTTATCGTGTTTATATTATGATAAACCAGGCAAGTCTATCAGGATTGTGAGGCCTGGCACTCGATATACTCTTCCTAAATCGTTAGGGACTTCGTGAAGATCTGTTTTTTTATAATAATGGAAGGCAAACAAACAGAAGTATTTCCTGATAGTAAAAAATTCACGCCACCTAGATACACCAAAGGTTATAAAAGCGCGTTGCCAATCTGAGGTCGGGATGTTAGGCCTCGAGCAAAAGTAAGTTTACCGGCTACCTTACCCTCCGAACCGGAACACGTGAAAGGCAAGCGTTGGACGTTAAGGTGGCAGGAATATGTGAGGCGGTGGTACCAATCCGGGCGAGGCGGTGAGTAGGATGTCACGGCGGTAGTGATGATATGCCTATGCTCGCCTTTTAAGAGCTGTCTGGCAAAGACAGATTTTAAATGCCTGAATCAAGTTAATTCATTTGATAGGTAGGTAGTAACAATATTAATGGAATGGTATGGAAGTAATGATAAAATGTCATCCGTGTTGCTACTTGCTATATCTAAATAAGAGTTTTTTTCTATTTTTTTTCTATTTACTTCCCATTTTCTAAGACCACTACACCACTGCCGACAAAAACATATTTTTTATTGAATATAATGTGACATTGGCATTACGGCGATACGGCCGTGGAATCCGTCCTTAGACTTTTTACTACGAGCCCTTTGTTTGAGCTGGATTTGTCATTTCACAGCCAAAATACTTTTAAGGTCAGTCTTACTTTACTTCTTCCATTACTCTATTATGGAGAGACCCTTGTCCAACTTGACTCATCTTCCCGGATAATCTCTGACGGGTAGTGGGTCAATCTAACTCCCACCTTCTTCCTACCTGTAATAAATGATTATATTCAGATTCTGGGTATAAACATATCGACAAAAATGAATTTTGTTAGTTTATTGAACCCAATCACATCTCTGGTCTAATCTGTGTTGGGTTTGACAACATGACATGCGGGGTTCGATTCTCAGGCCAGGAAACTAAAAAAATATCAGTTTGCTAATAAAAACCACGTTTGCTTTGTATTGAAAATGTCCCGTGTTGGCGATAGATTTACCACTGATATTGTGGGACTTGGTAGTGGCTCAGGCTAATCATGGGTACTCCTATTTAAATGACGACTTCGCTGGTTACCAGCTTGCTACCTTCTCTCTGTTAACCAATCAAAACTTAACGTCTTTATAATTTAAGGGCAGTAAAACTGTAGCCGTCTCCACTTATTTGATTACCACGTCGCGATTACATTTTTTTTTTTTTATATATATAGCTAATGGTTACAAGATGGTCCCACATAAACTTTATCGACAAGGTACTAGTGTTTTGAATATAGACTTTTTTATGCTATTGGAGTGCCAACAAGCAGATGAATTTTGTGGTGGAAAGAAATTCATGCCGCCTAGAGACACCAAAGATGGTAATGGTGCGTTGCCAGATGTTAGCCCTCAAGCAAAAGTGAGTTTACCAGCCACCTTACCCATTAAACCGGAACTCGTCAATGGCAAGAATTAATGTTATGGCGGCAGGAATAAGTAAGGCGGTGGTAAAATTCCAGACAAGTCGCTGCGAAATTCTACTTCCTAATTAGGTGTCACGGTGCTAGTGACGGTAAGCCTAATCTCGCCTTTTACGCGCTGCCTGGCAGAAAGACAGATGGTATATTCTGCAAAGGAGCCGGACCAACACGGTTTATAAATATTCGTGTATGTTGACGACATCATCATTATTTTGATATAATTATTTTCAAAACGATTCATTTCTTTCTTTTAATTAAATTGAATAAAATTCTAAACAAGCGTCACCGCGCTAAGTCCACCAAGGACACGTAAAAGTGGAGAAAGCTAGTGTCGGTGACAGCACGGCTGGGATGAAATAACTTACATATTATGATAATGAGTTACGCACGTTGCCACGTTACGGCGTTACGTAACGGAGCTGAGGTGTGCCGAAGAAAGCCGGACCTGTTTACCCAGATATCGACAAGATATACTCACACACAGAACGGGCTCTGCCCACCGATGAGGACTTTTTTTGTTTTACAACAAAGAAGATGCTGGTGTCACCTGCACGGAGCAAATTGATTACTAAAATATAACATAGCAACAACAGAGTTTTGGGTATGGTTTGTGTAGGTATGCTGGGATAGGGAGCTTGGGGATGAGCTACATGAAAATAGATGCCGATTTAGCAAACGGAGAAAAATCTCTAGAACCGTTACTTCGTGCTGTGCTCACTGAGTAAGTTTTTTTTAGTCTTATGTTTTAGAGGGGTTTTGTTCAAAGACATGTCAACCCCATCGTACTCGATCACTCTTTTGTCCCTCCCTGAGTAAGTTGTAATACCTACAAAATGTAAGTAAAATTAAAACTGAATTCGTGGCGTAAGGGCAAAGACGACGCTTTGTTTTTAAAGTTTACTTCGTAGGTATGTAATGAGATTTCTAGCAGGAAATTAGTCGAAATATTGTGAGTAATTCTATAGTGTCTATATTATGTGAATGACGGTTCCATCAACTCAAGTGGTACTTACTGATCTACCTGCTCCACCGTCTGACCTTTTCTTGCCGTCACATTCGAAGATTTTGCGCCGATTTGGATAGCGGGCTAAGCATTAAACTCTTTCGCGAAAGGCTAGAATCCTTTTTTTTGTTGGCAACAATCTCTCTTTTGTTCTTCTGTTGGCGTCGAGTATGATTCGCAAGGAAATGGGAAACTCATCAGCTTGGTTGCTGGTTAGCGCCGCACACTCTCACATCCTACATAAAAATATTTTATAGGAGAGAGTAAGTAGAGAAGAATTCAAAAGCCACAAACCAGTAAACCAGTGCTACGGCAACCTGTAACATTAAAAGCCCTATCCTTTTTTGTAAGATCCTACAAAAACTAACGGCTATAAAAACATGGTGAATGAATTTGTAGATTGCAGTTTTTTACTGCAGGGACGAATCAAGCCTTTAATAAATACTACACAAACAGTTATTGATTTTCTTAATAACCTTTTTTTAGGGGCAGCTAAATTTCTTTAGCGATTAGGTCAGTCCCATCGATCTCATCTTTTTTTTATATAGAGAAAGGGTGAAACGTCGCTGTTCTACGCTACTTTTAATAAACTTGTAAACAATAAACATGAAATGCCGACTCTAGAACCGGCCTACTAAAGACAACTTGGATTCCGGTAGCATCTTGTCTAAAAATTATTTAGTTGATACCACATACTGAATATGTAACATGCGACCCTAGATATCTGATCAAAGTGTCTAACAATAAGCTATCTGTTAACCCAATGCGACTAGTAAAAATAAAGATAAATTTAATTAAAGCAGCTGAAGACAAATACGTGCCTTAAAGGCTAAGACAGAGGTAATACCTAATAACGAATCTTCTGTGCTAAGGAGAGATTGTATAACATATTATCACAAAAGTCGTAACTATACAAAAGGCATTATTGTATTAATAAAATAGTGATAATAATTGTAATAATCAACCATTTTAACTAATTATTGATTGGAGTAATAGCATCAAGACAAGGTGTGTTTTTGAAAAGAGTCGAGTCCAAATTGGAGTCGTACCTGCCTTTTTATAAGGGTTGAAAATTATCTTACTGTGCACGTGTCTCGTCTGCACAGAGTGACACATTATTTCATGGACCAATGTATACGTTTTTACAATAAACTTAACGATTATAATATGAAAGACCATCCAATCAATAAATTTAAGAAACATGTTACATTTAAATTATATGAAAAAGGTTATTATACCATTTCTGAATATTAGCTGACAGGATCGCTTGGGAATAATTGCTCCTCATTTCTTCTTCTTCTTCTTTTATAAATATGGCTTTCGATCGTTTTCACGACTACTTTGCCAATGTCAAGTTAGTTAATTCTTATACAATATACAGTCATTAGTCACTATGTACACAGTCATGTCAGGTCAGGGTCTTGAGTAAAGCGGTGGTTTCGTTACTCAAGCTCACCTAGTGAGATTTGACGGCAGCGAGGAAATAAACGATACACTAATTTCTTCATGATTATTTCATTTGTGAACTTTCACTGAACAAAATTAATCTGATGGCCACCTAAATAAACCAATTTCACTCAATATAATCACGAAACTCAATAATAATTAAAAAAATACGGCCAACTTCATTCACGATGGCGCCAAAACTCTCGCTCCTCGTGTCAATCTCTTATAAATACATATTATAACGTATCATCATTTCAATTGTTGTAGTATACAATAATTGAAATTATGATACGTTATTTTAAATACATCTTAATAACATCAAGTTACATAATATTTTAAAACAAGGAAAAAAAAGCCCGCTGAGTTTCAATTCGGATCTTCTCAGTCAGGGCAGCGTCCCGATCCGGTGGTAGATTTGTTATTTTTATTAGTATTATATAGACGCGTCACAAGTGTCTCTTGTAAAGTAATGTGAAAAAAAATATTTTTTTTTCCTTAATTTACTTTAACAAACACTAGGTATAATGCAAACTCTCCTTCGCAATCGAATAAAATTTATATTTTCTTTTTCTTTCTTAATATTACAACCTTACGCTAAGAACTCACGGCACGCCCGCAGCGGGTAATTATTGCGGTCCCGCAGCCGCCGCAGTTGAGATTAACGCCCGCAAACGGCCGCAACCGCCGCGGGTGCGCGTAGAAACCGCGCCATGAGTTCTCAGTCTTATATCATCTTTTTTTATTAATTGTAGCGTGCTCAACAAATTTTCCAAAAATAAACAAGAGACAATTAGGAAAAAGTAATGAAATGGGACAGGCAAAATTAAACTTATTTAGTTACAGTAAAACATTCATTGACTTATCGTCATAAATGCAAAGAATATTATAATATATTTTCAATTCCTGCCCTGTGTAAAGTGATAGCGACTTAGCTAGCCAGGGCCGCCCACCGCTAGCCTCCAGGTAACAGTCAGTTCGGCTCCGGCGCCCGGCTAGACAGGCCGTCTGTGATGATGAACCATATTTGTTCCACGGAAAATGTGATACAGTCTACGAGAGTTTGATTGGTCTTTTATTTTTTGTGTGAACTATTAAGTGATATTCTTGGAGAAGATCCAGATTTTTTTAAAAGGTACATGTTTTGTTTTGGCTTGCATGTGTTTTTTTTTGTAATATTTGATTACATTATTAAATTATTATTACATTATTATATTATATATTGTATAATTATACATATTATACATTACATTATTATTACATTCACACATACATCTAACCTGTGATAGAGACCTGCTTGGATCAGCACCAGCGAGCCACCTCTGCTGCTTCTTACAAAGGAGGTACCTACCTACCTACGTTCTGATGAACGTTCGCACGAAAAGTTTACAAAGTGAGGATTCCAATCTTGTGAGGACAGGGCAGCGTAAACTTACTCAAGAGGTTTATTGATAGAACACTGATGGTTGCAAAGATGGTAATAGCAACGCGCTATTACCATCTTTGGTGTCAAATCCAATTGCTTGTATGTCTTTCTTGTATCATAGGTATAACATACAACTCAGAAGAAGCCAAACATAATGTCAAATACCTATACATATACCTACCTAAAACGTTTTTTGTGTAGATATTTCTTCCAGCTGACACACAGGTCCATAGTAGATATACTTATTAACATTTATTTATTAGTATGAAATTTCAACTGAAAATATAAGCTAAGCTATTTTTAACGTACCTAGGTATCTACACAGTAGTTAGTAGTATTTTTGTAACGTAGGTAATGGACCAAAGATAAGTAAATATTTTATCGGATTCATTGAATTTATTTGTAACTGAATGTTAATTATCCGCTAGTACTGTGTTTAAAAGTACCTAAAATGACACGATTCCAATTTCCAATTGGCATGAAATCGGGATTGAAGAGGAACTACAGAGCATGCTGCGGACTGCTCGAATATTCCGTTCACTTTGGTTAGTCTACCCAACCACTCGTCAACAACGCAGCAGGCGGCGGTGCGGACCACCGTCTATTGTATAAATTTTATGTCCCGCATTTCGTTGGCAACAGCATTGTTTCTATCACGTCATACCTACGAACCTACCTACATAGGAATATTTTTATCTGTCTCAATTACATAGATTTTATCTTTAACAAATCTCACAAAAGTACAATAGACTTTTAAACATCTAATCGCAACATTACAGAATTAACTGGTGTAGGTAGGCGACGATTTCATCACCTGCTAGTGGAATTATGTAGAATTTTAGAATTGGTAGACTCTTCTTGTAACGACTCACACATATTGCCCAACCTTTCCTGACACCCTAATATCGACGTGTTCCGTGTTGGAGGGTAGAGCAGGTACCTACGCGGTAAATTTACTTAGGTATGCAACAATTACGCTAAATACCTATCCAATGAGCAGATTGTCAACGCAAAATTAACGTCTTTGTTGATCGTACATGGCGTGTAATAATAATCATCAGAAAATTCATCTCCTTACTTGTATTTCAATGTTTTATTAGATTTTATTTAACTTTGTCATCGTGGAAAACAAATACTCAAAACATGCAAATAGTTCCATAAATATATGCAATTGTAACCCACTATTAAACAACTATTTTAAAACTTATTTTCTCCAGGTGTGCTAAAAGAAATTAACTTTTAATTTTTCAAAATTTGCATAAACGTTCTGTGTTACTAATAACTTAATACAGAATTTACGAAAACTTTCTTTTTACACATCATATTATTACTGCTAGTTAGGTACTTCCGTTTCATTTGAAGGTACTTGTGTAACAGGTATTGGCTATTGCTATGCTGGGGTAACCTCTACCCCATCTGGGGGACAGATCATTCTATTGTAGTATTGGAAAACTAGTCAAATTTAACTAAATTTATAGCCTAAATGATAAATAGAAATTCGATGTACAAATTATTATCTTGAACCTTTTAACTATTTCCACACAATATCGACTTTTTACTCCTCCTTAGACATAGTGTCTACTTTCGTAAAAACATATTTATGTCTGTATCGCACATGCTATCCCTGTATTACATAGAATGCAGTAAATCCCCTTCTTCAACTTTTATTATGTTAAATTTTCTGTAGACGTTTATTTAATCGCGTCCCAAAAAGCAACGCAAACCAAAAAGAAATTTTCGGTGTCTTTTTCATGCGATAGGTCAGCGTTCAAGCACACGGGTCTCTTAATTGTGAGAGACAACCGTGGCCTATATACACTATAGATGTTACAGGTGCGTCGCTGTGCCACGGCCAGCATGTGCTAAGGGGACGTGATCTACCTCGCGGAAAAAGAACTGTGGATTCTTGACGTGGTAATGAAATAAGAATCTGTCATTAACGGAAGTTTTAGTGCGTTTAAATTACATTAATTTATTTTGAAGTATTGGAACCCTTAATTAACTAAACCTTAATATCATGGTCGCCATAGAAGATCGGTGGCTTTAGGTGCAAATATTACACAAAGATGTGAGTATTTTTCCTTACTTAAGTATGTGATGTTGCATTATTATGTAAACATTGTATGTAAAGAAAGCTACTAAATTGGAGCAATTAACATGTAGAAAGGTCCGCGGCTCCGGCTCCGGCGCGGCCCCACGGCGGCCGGATCACGAACTAATGAGCTACTTTCCATTTTTACTATTTGTACTTTCAGCTCATTAAAATATGTAACAAATCAAAAACTCTTGTGACATGGACAGTGGACCGCCAGTACCTGACCGTACCTTCGTTACCTAAAATCACAAAAATCAAACAAGCAGTCGAATTTACATACCGATGATATATAGAAAATACAAGTAGTCTATACTCAAGATGGTAAGAAAATTAACCTCGCAAGCCTGAGATTGTAGTGTTAAGTTTCTTGTGTAAGTAGGTGAAATGGTCATTTTAGTGACTAAATTACTTTTCGGGACACTATAGTGGTGAGCACTGACGTTACTACGCTGATAATAATCAATTTTCCCTAAGGGAAACTCTTAGGCCTAAGTTATAAATTGCCCGTATAGCCCTCTTTTGCAAGACAAATATCGAGTTTATCTCAGCCGAGTTTCCCCAGAGAAGAATGCCATAAGACATGATGCTTTGAAAATAACTAAAATAAACAATTCTAGCGGTGTCAACATCTGTTAACTGTCTTATCTTCTTAACAACGTAAGCTACTGAGCTCAATTTGATGGCAAGCTTTGCAATGTGCGGGCCCCACTGTATTTTTTTATCTACAGTGATTTCTAAAAATGTGGTGGAATCTACTAGGTGCAGTAGTTCCCTGTTCCCATTGAGTTATACATTGGTACCTATCTACTTGCCTTACATTAGGCATTGAAAATTTGATGCACTTAGTTTTTTTTTCATTTAGAAAAATATTGTTTACATTGAATGTAACTAATCCCGGATGATCTCCCACATAAGCGCCAGAGGCGATTCTTGGTTTGCATGCGCTGTATATTCACGTACTAGGCTAAGCTCGTTGTGAAGGGCAAGTGTAGCCAATCTGCCAATCCACAACTCTGAGAACATTATATAATGAACATATAGCAAATAATATCATGGCAGTGTCATCGGATACCATGATAACAGAATACAACTTCAAAAGACTGTACAACATTACTCCAACCAGTAGAGAAAAATGGCTTAACGGAGTACAAAATCTATCAAATCAGGGGACGTTACGTGGTTTACGGACGGCCAGCAGCCGTTATTCAGAAAGCATGTGAGCCTGGGTCTGCATGCTACTTATACCGGGTCGAAATAAATGCCATCTTAATGTGTGCTCAGGAAAACTTAAGCCGCTCCTATATGCATAAGCACATTATTATACTGTCATCGGATAGTCGGGCAGCTTTCAAGGCATTGCAATCCGTAAAGTTCGATTTCAAGATCACTTTTAAGTGTAATAGATACTTTTGAGTGTCTTAAATAGATTGGATGAAAACACCAAAGTAACACTTGGAAGTTGGATGGGTTATCAGACATACAGATGTAAAAGGAAATGAAGCTGCAGATGAGCTTTTTAGAAGGGACTCAGATGCATTCTCCACAGGATCTAAACTTCTAGAATATTGCTCGACATTTTGACCAGGCAAGAAAGCTCGTTAAGCTGGCAGAAAACTGAGGGTCAAGAGCACGTTAAACAACTCGTCGCAGGATTTTCCTCCAAATTTACATGAATCGCAATTAATACGCAATGAAAAGAGCTCAGGATTTTACTCAGAGCGTTGACAGGTCACTGCAGGTTAAATAAAAAAAAACTAAGCAGAATGGGCCTAGCAGAGGAACCTGAGTGTAGATCTTGCCTGGAAGCAGAAAACACGGCAATATACATACTCTGTAAGTGCCCAGCACTCAATAAAGTAAGAAGCAGTCTGCGGGGTGGACACATAGTGAATTCCCAGGACTTTAAATTGATAAGCCCCCAGTGCATTGTACAATTTCTAGAGACCTTGCGGAACTTATGTAAGCTTATTGATTAAGAGGCGTGACCACAATAGATCTATCCAGGTCGCAGTGATCCTCGGGGTTATCCGAAACGAACTGTTCACCGTTAATATTGATAATAATACAAATAATTAAATAGCTCTTGTCCAGGTACCTTATCCCAAGAAAAACATGTGATTGGCTTTTATTATTAATCCATAACACTGATATTTTAAAATATGTAATATTAGTAGTACCGTGAACTTCGGCGTTAATAAATTATATTCCAATTTAAAAAAAAAACTCAATTTACATTTTGACTTTTACCCCTCTCGCTCAAAAACCCCTTGAGTAGCACGATAATCCTATAACATTCTAGGAACATAGAGTACCTACTTGTACTTGTCAAATTTCGATACGATTGATTAATTACTCGCCGTCATAATACAGATATTGCCCCGTAGCCCTGTCCGCATATCAATCATTCTGGCTTAAGCCTAACAAAAATCGAATGAATATGAATTCACTTGTCGTATTCAATTAAATAACGTCAAACAAAGTCAGCAGGTCCG
This sequence comes from Calephelis virginiensis, assembly GCA_002245475.1. Lineage (NCBI taxonomy): Eukaryota > Metazoa > Arthropoda > Insecta > Lepidoptera > Riodinidae > Calephelis > Calephelis virginiensis. The sequence goes on from NJDC01002491.1 coordinate 42,524, forward strand.
CCTTCTCCGTCGTCATTACAGCGGTTTGGGTATCACCTTGAGTGGGTCCTTTTTGTTATAGTAGCTTATCATGTTAAATAGTGATGTTAATAACTTAATTCACATGTGATTTCAAAGTAAATAATAATAAATTAATAAAAATAACAAACCACAAAGGTATATGTTTACAGTGATTTAAATGAGAAAATAAATTTAAAATTATTCGAGACCGTTTATCTTTCAAGCTCTGCTTCAAAACAGTCAGGACTCATTTAAATTTTACGCCATTCCTTGGAAGAATGGATCCCGACTGATAATATTCTACTTTCTAAAGAAAAAACGTGAATGTGTAAGTTGGTTATACAGAAACTTCAGTAATTAGTTACTCAACGGTACACTAACAATACGTGATATACTGACTAAGTAGGGATGATATTTATTGTGTCGCTTTGTGTTACGATGATAAAATGAAACAGGTGGAAAACAATCCTATTCACTGAATCCAAGGCGCCAGCTAGTAAGTGATAATTCCCTCCTACAGATGGCAACAGTAGGTACTCCAAAACACAAGATTGGGCCCGAGCTTGATAAAGGTAAAGGTGTCTAGATGTAAAACACTACTACACCTTATTAAGAACTCAATTTTTACCTTGTATTGCATGAATAGTCCAGAATTTAGTTAAACCAACAATTCAACGCCAAGTAAATGCAGATGGTGTGCAACTATCAGGGATACATTACAAATAGACGGTGTGATGTTCAGACCTTTACACGCTTGCGTTTCGAACTTAGTGAATTGCGCTTTCTAGCATTCCAATTGGTAGGTTTTACTTTCACTGGCCTGCCTGAACAAAATAAAAGAAATACAATTCTATAAATCGATTTGTGTTCAGAAGCATAATTATCTCAAGTAGCTGTGTTCTGAAATATCTCCAATGTGTCTCAAAGTCCGCCGGTTATATTTTTATACCGTATCGAAATTCATCTAATAGATCGAGATTCCCTACTGTAACCCTGGCGCCATAACGTCAGTAATCGCCACTGCCATTTGCAGCATAGATTCGCAATGCACTAAAACTGCCCATAATGTGCTACGTTGTATGTCAGTTCTCAACATCAAGAAATATTTCTATCGTCTTTTAATTCCATACCACAGCTAAAAAATAAACATTAAGATTTCATTATCTTATAATAAAAGCCAGATTTCGTCATCTTAGGATAACGCTAAAGAGTGGCCAGAATCGTGACAGTGTCGATGTTCGTCGTCCATTTGTCGATTAACCATTTGTCGCCGCACGTTATGAAATAATAATTACTTTGTTATTGGATACTCATTTGTGGTCGACGTGAATGTGAGAGCACAAAGACAAGCTTCACAGCGCTGCCGTTCTCGTGTGGGTTCCATAGATAACGCATACAAAATAAAATCGAAAAATTAGTATACTCTTAGAATTAAACAATTGAAATTTCAGTTTCTCCGTGTTGGTCAGGGCATACTGTTTAGAATAGACCATCGGCCTTCCAGCTAGACGGCTTGTAAGAGTAGAGCAAAAGGTAAATGCGTTAATAACAACAAGACCAATGGTGGTAGAATGATATGCAGCAACTTGCCCGACGCCGAAATAACAGCGTCATGTTTAAGTCCGGAGGGCAGGGTAGCCGGCAGCCGGTACACTTACACAATCAGCCTAACATCTCGGCCACAAGACAACGACAACACAACTATAACATCTATAATGTCTATAGGCCACATCATCATCATAGTCAGGAGAGCTAGCTCATCACATACATATATTAAATACGCAGAGACAAAAGGCAGAGAGTGCGATGTGCCACACGTGCGGTCGTCTTGTCATACAAACAAATATGTTCCAAAGATTCTTGGCACTACCTTGGGATAATACCCGACTTGGAATTAGAACGTAAACGTGGTACCGTTGGTCTCCCCAGGTACATACAACCGTCCAGATTGGCCATGTATATCTGTTTTGTTGTTTTGTCAACACTTCCTAAGTATCCAAACCCACGGAGCATGCCCTTACTCTCTCCCTTTCTGACCTAATAGTTGCGAATATGATCGCGAAGTGTAGGATTTTAGTTCCACACACCACAGTATTTGAGTAGAAATTTGATATAGTGTTCTCTTGCTGACGACGTGACAGGTGTGTAACTGCAAGCCACATTTCAAAGAAAATATTTTCTAAAATACTTTAAAAAAGTGTAGAACATGCAATTGGAATGATTAATGAAGTTTAGGTTGCATCAAGCGCATAAGTGCCGGCTGCGAGCTTGCCGTGCCCTTGACCCGCGCAGTGAAAGTCACCATTCAATGGTAATCCACGAGAGATGCGCCATTGTCTCACAGCCGACAAACAATAAAGTCTACTTCAGAATAAAAACACAGGGTTCTCGCCGGGAATTTCTAATATTAACTCCCGACTCCAGTGACGAGTTGCTAGTCTCGCGGCGATTGCCTCTTCCTGTCGACACAACGTCAGCAGGCGCCGACCCTCTTGTCCCTCTCTCAAGGGTGGAAAAGCGCTACAAAGTAATAGCAATACATTAGGGACATCTTGGGTGTTTCTTTTTCTATTAGAGATCAGCGAATATGCACACGACTCTCCTGATGATAAGGGACAACCTTGGTTTATAGACACCATAGATGTGTCACACCAGAATAACACGGAGTCACTATGACGTATATGTATAGTGCACAGTGTACATAGAGTGCGGCGGTGTTTAGCCGATGTTCTTATCACCATGAAAGCCATCTGCTGTATGTGATGTTCAAAGTATTGGCAAAATCTTGCTTTTCGTAAGTCAGCAAGGCTTTCTCTGGATGAGAAGAATCGATCAAAAATCTCGATCTATCACGTCAAAGAACTGAATGAAGATATAAAACTAAATGATTTCGTTATAGTTTTCTCTCATTTCATAACTGATGATACTAAATTACGGATGCGTCGGCCGAGAACCGGTGTTGCCACTTTCATCTACTGCTGTTGTAGAAATTTTAAACAAATAAATATTGATGAGGTTAACTGGTACAAGTTTGATGCCATCTTCATTCTATTACATATTTTGTATTGTGAAATATGAAAGTTTGAGCGCTTTAAGCGACTCCTTAAATGTAACAACCAAAATTAGCGTTAAACTTATTTCGTTTTGTATTTATCATTAAATTATCTTTTTTGAAAGTGGTACATTACACAAAAACTTAAGGAAACTCATATCTATTGTGAACGAGGTGTTTATTTGTTCATAATTAAGGATTACACAAGAGCAAAACAAGTATGTGAACATGCACAATCCTAAATACGCGGGTGACGTAACGGTTACAGCATATAAGTAACAGTTACAAAATATTCAATGTTTATAATTAACTGAGATGTGTAATGAATACTTTTGTTACAAACACACTTCCGACAATACCCGAGTTACTACGAAAAGTTTGAGATTGATAAACAGTTTAATCTGGTCGTACAAGTCGCAGTCGACCTTCTGTGGGGGGTTACAGGGGTTAGCGTAGAGGCCTAACGCCCACGAGCATCGAAATCGTCAATACGAAGATTATGCAACTATTGTAGCGTTTATGTAGGTATATCAGTTTTACCAACGTTTTTTCAAAACCTCCTAATTTTTTTTTATTAATATCTTTTTAACACACATTTTCCGCAAACAAATAATGTCTATTTCATCTCTTAATAAAAAAGAATAAACCTTAATTTAAAATAATATGCCAAGTGCATATAAACATAAGTAATTAAACTGTATAAATAAAGGTTTTGTTACTAAGCCTTGAGTATGACACAAAAATTATACTGCCATAATGAAGCCGACAACTGGTTCCGCTTTTCTAACACCCTCAGGGCATAAACATATATATCAAAATGTCGGACGTTATAGTTTTGTTACATTTAATTATCTACATTAAATATAATTAATTAACGCAAGCGTGATTGTGCTGTTTTCCTTTATTTCAAAATATAAACTTCTCGCTTTCTAATATTTCTCGTCAATGTCTATGAAAGGCTTTTGCTACGAAGTAGAAAGTGTCGTTGACCCATTATAGTAATTATTTGAAGTCATTCAAACCCAAAACTAAAACCATTGCCCATTGTGATACGAGTTATTTCACATTATTAATTATTATGCAATGGTAAGTAATGCATTACACACGTTCCGGTTTTGTTTCTATTATTTTGTATTTTGGCTAACGAGATCACAACTTGATAGTTGATACCAAAAGCTGGACTGATCTTAAAACGATATTCATTGAAAAACTTACAGATTTTATAAAAAAAAATCTATTCCATCTGAGGTAATGTCTTAGGTAGTCGGCAAGTTCATGCACACCGGCGTATGCTCAGCAAAATATTTACCTTAAGTAGGAATACTGTATACGAGACTTGCACTTAAACCCCCTTCCTAATAAAACTTACGTGTCCGATGATCAAGTGTGTAACTTCATTTTTTGTTAGCATAAGTAAAGTTTAACTTAACAAGTCTGTTATATAGCCCTGATGATGCTTGTATAGCGAAACCGGTTGGCTAAACCATAAAAATAAAAAATAATAAAATATATTGTGGAAAGTACAAGTGTTTCTAAGTAAATTGCATCAAGAATGGAATTCCACCAAGCACCGACGATAAGAAGTATAGAATCTATAAGTAAAGTTTTTTAGTACTTTTTTTATAAGTAAAGTTACACACCAGATCAACGGGCAGCTAAGTTTTATTATTATTTATTAGCGTACAGATTCGCTACTTAATTTGTAATGCTATAAAACCCATTGTGCAATATGGACACCGGTCGGCGGTGTGGGACAAAGGTCAACCTGCCGAATGCCGCTGCCATTGACCTCCACAATAAGATAATACTTTCTCCAATGAAAGTTGTCAAAGCACTAATTTGATTAGCTGGAGAAATCCGAAACTATTGACAAATATTGCTTCTTTTTTCGTAATATTTGTTCAAGATGTTTTAATATGGAAATAGTATTTGAATACTATTATAGCTATGGCCATAGATGAACCTCTATTTTTTTAGATTGTGATGGTAGCAGAAGAATTACTGATGGTAACAAATATACGTCGCGTAGACACCCTGGCTGCGATGACCCGTCAGTTGTCACACCACCTTACAAAGGGTCATGGTGTCCACGGACGGATACAGTCTCCCACGAGCCTGTATATTTGTAAGGTAATAGAAAACAGTGACTTATTTCTGGGACGGAAAAGTGTAATTTAGTTGTAAGCTTATTATTCCGCTCCGGCAGACGTCGCTCGTTGCCTGTTCAGCCTCAAAAAAGCTCACGCGACCGACCGACCGACCGACCGAGACGCCGATACAAAAACTCCCGATTCCGTCTCTGACACATTTACTAATGGACACCGAAATCCGCAGGTCACTTCCAGAAATCGCAATAAGCTGAAAGGCTAGCATTAGCTTAAAGCATAGTATTGTCACACATGCAATTTAAGTATATCATAAAAAAACGACGGGCTGCACTCCGGGAGTGCCGGCAGAAGTGAAAACTTTAATAATAACATTGTACATTTTTGATATTTTGGAATGGTTAGGGAATAATTTTGCACGAATTGCTTTAGTTATCAGTATGAAAGTATCAGTAGTAATTTATGTGGTAGGATACAATATTCGTTTATTGCGCTATCGTACACAAACATGACGACACAAACATTCGCGCAAGCGCCCTGCGCTGTCTAAACGAAACAACAGGTGCAGGCGTACATTAGGTTTATACATACATGCAAAATTAGGTTTGCTTGCTATCTCATCCTCCGAACCGGAATACGTCAACGCAAGAACTGACGTTAGGTATAGCGGAGGAATAGATATTGCGGTGGTACAATCAAGGCGAGTTGCTGTAAAACTCTACCACGTAGTCAGATGTCACGATATTAGTGACGGTAAGCCTATGCTTCTTTTACGAGCGGCCTGGCAAGAAGGCAGATGGTATATCCTGCAAAGGAGCCCGGACCAACACAGGGTAGTAATGTGGTTTGGTTTTAGTATTTCTAAAATTTAATATTGATGACAAATACACATAATATAATCATGTAATTTATCATCTTCCGAGGCTAGTCTAACTCTAATCAACATAAAAATAGATAAATAAATCTTGTTGTCACCCTTTGGCAGTTTAGATCAGAGCTACTGGCGTAAGAAGCTATGAAGATTAACCGGTAAACTTATATTCGCAAGTCTTCTAACTAAGAAATACAATTCATAATTTATTTATTTTTCGAATATAGGTAAATAGCTAGTTGTTAACAAATTTGATTTGAGCTCTATATTCTGCCTATAAGGCATACAATTGTGAAATTAATACAAAAACAAATAAAGTAATTTACAGTCAATATAAAAAATAAATTGATTTAATACAATTAAAATGAATTGAAATATAGTTTGCGTATATTCGGTAGCTACATAGAATGTTTGCGATTTGCGATAGCCATTAACGAATGAAATTTCAAAATAGTAATGTAAATAAGAGATCAGCAAATAGCTGGGATCGCGTGTGGCCGGTCCGCGCCGGTGCGCATGTAGCGCACTGGGCCGCGCGGGTCCACTGCACCTACGCCGTCCGACGGACCCGGAAATGTGGAACCTTTCGTAACATGCATACGATTACATTTAGACAAACTATACAAATTCATATTATCCCAAAACTAACAACTAATGCACGTGATGCATCCAGATGTCAATAGTTTTAAAAGTGTTACACAAAGATCTTTCAAATAAAATAATTGATACTACAATTACAATTATATGTTATAGTACTTTTGTAATATATTTGTACGTACAGAAATAATTAACTATATCGCAAACTGTTAAATATAAAACCAAGAGTATACCTTAACATTACTTATTAAATATCATCAAATATTTAACTATCATATCTATATTTTACGAGACATAGGCTTTGCAACAACGTGTAGGTGATATTGTCGAAATCGTCATATGATGATCTCTGGTCATCGAAATTTTAAAGCTTTTTCTATAGGTATGGTTTCAAACTAGGTCCTCATACATGAAATTAGCGTTTTGACATTATTTTAATATACGAAATAGATTGTTTCACCAGTGCTGCGGAAATGGCTCGAAGGGCTAATTATATTTGTAGCAGTCATGTCACAAAAGAAAGTACAGTGCATTTTTTAAATCCAACGTGTTCGTTCTGGAAATTACAACCTCCAAAATAAGCTCACGTGGATGGTCGGAGAGCTAATTTGACAGTGAAAAATTGAAGGTTATGCTACAAGCGGACCCATTGCAAACAACGTCCGAGTTATGTGCGGTGATAGTGATGAAACTGTTTTAATCTACTTGAAGCAAATTGGTAAGACTGAAAAACTTGCAAAACGGGTTCCTCAAGAATGAGTGAAACAAACTGGCGAACGCAGGTGCGGCCGGCAAAATAATGAAGGATTTTTAAATCGAATCATTTTCTATGATAAAAAGTTGAATCTCTACGATAACCTAAAATGCACATCGTAATGGCTAGACCCTGGCGATCCTGCTCCAAGCTAAAAATGTCCCCAAAAAAATACTTGCTTAAGGCACCAGTGTCGTTCATAACATTTTCTCAAATCTAACCAGACGATCACGGCAGACGTCTATTGTTAGCAATTACAAACCATGATGTAAAATGTAGCTGCTGACAAACCGAGGTTTGCTCTACCCAGCGACTGCTTCTTGACAACGTCTGTTGTGCCTGCACAACCTACTACTACTAAACTAAAAAAGCTTTAGTTGGAATGTCTAAGACATCCGCCATACTCCCCGGACCTTGCTCATATAGATTACAATTTTTTTCGAAATATGGTTACAATAGAAGGGAGAACATTCAACTCCGATGGGGCATTCAAAACTCCTCTAAAGATTTCAATTCCCGTCCGATATTTTTTTTAGTATAGAGATCAAATTTGAGATGGCAGAAGGGCATGGATGTTACATACTTGATTATATTGTGGATAAGTACAAGTGTTTTTTTTATGATATTGGAAGGCAAACATGCAGACGGATTTCCTGATGGTTAGAAATTCCAGCCGCCTAGATACACCAAAGGTGGTAATGGTGCGTTGCCAACCTGAGGCCGGGATGATGGCCGGAAACTACAAAAAAACGTGTGTATACAATGGAATTCCACCAAGTACCAACGATAGCAAGTATAGATTTTACATAATTGAATTAAATAGATATTTATCGTTTACATAAACGGTTTGGTCCACTTGTACACAACGCAAATTCCTTAAGTAAGGACCTAAAATTTATTTTTAATGAAAATATTACATGTTTTATTTTTTGAATTGATTTCGCTGTCTTATTGTTTAAAATTATTACACACATTATACTCAATTGTATAAATACGAAAAACTTTCTATCCATAAAAATCCAGTAAAAAGGAATTAATAATGTGTAACAACTTGAATAAAATTGTCGTGACGCAGTACAATGGACCTACAGAATTCCTCTCGCCTCCGGCTTCTATTGAATGCGTGTCTTATTTAGAACAATTCACATTTCCGCTGCGGCTGCTGGCAACGCGCCGATGACTTAATCTTAACTTTTGGTTTAACGAACTTCCTCTACGGGCGAGTGTGGGCGAGTCCACACTTCGCTCAAATCGTAAAAAATAGAGTGTAGATTACACACGAGGTAAGCAGTGTCGACTCGAGTATCGAGTGTCTGACAGACCTGTCCACATTTTTCCAAAGATTTTGGCTATGATAGTTTGGATGTCAGACAACCACTGACTTTTTTTTCAATAATCCAATAGAAATGTCGTGACATCAAAACTCTACTAAGTCTATCTCTCACTGAACATACGATACTGGTACCTACTGGCCCAAGTAGGCGAGGGACCTGTTAACAAGTAATGGCATAACGGTCGGCGAGTACAAACGGTGTAAGCCGATAAGAGGCCCGCGGCTACGGACCATGGTTTTTGTGGTAACTTTCGCCAAAAACCTGTCAGACTTTCTTTCGGCAACCGGCGCGGAACTTCTTACGTCATTTATTGATATTACTGCGACTTTGACTGTGACATACGTTAATGCCTCTTACAAAATCATTGGCAAATAAGCTTTAGTGCAGGAATCTATCAGTCATTAGAATGCTAGTCCAAGAAACAAAGAGACATAAACTTATTTGTGAACACATTTATATAATACAAACTAATAATATACAACAAAAAATTTAAAAATTTTGCAGTTACATTAAACCAATGTTCTAACTGGACTCCATTTCAATTTATTCAATAGACATGGAGCCATTAGGTTATGATCGATGATAATAGTTAAAAATATCCACACGGTGAGTGGACAATCTCGTATCAAATAATGTTATGTCCGGGATCAAACCCACAGCTTGATGATTGGCATTTACTAGCCGACAAATAGTTTGTACATTTGAGACAGATTTAGCCTTTGGTATAAATAAGAGATTTGGTTTTTCGTACAAAATAACTAGTTTAATAAAAGTCTAATAAAGTCTAGTCTAATAAAAATACTCTTAATCAAAGTAATGTATCAATCACAGTTTCCGACGGAAGTAATCGGCCATTCCGATTCTATCGCATAGCACACCAAATGTTTGTTGAACAATTATAGCTGTATCCTGCGCTACTATTTGTAAGTAGATGAAGTTCCTGTACTAGTCACTTATACGTTTCTTTGTATATTTAAAGAAATAAGCTACGTTTTTGCGATACAGGAACGTTAGGCAGGTTTTATTAAATTTCGGATTCAATAAGTATTATAACACGGTACTGTAATAGCACAAAAGCGATTGCCGCCATTAAACAAAACCCTAAAAAATTAAACATGCAATTACAATAGAAACTACCGTAAATTACAATAATTATTTTATTTCAAATGAAAGTAAACTATACGTTACTTTACGTATATATAACGTAACTTATATTTTAAGTTTATACTTAAGATCACTTAAGTTCTGGTTCCTGTGACATAAAGTATAACACCATTTTGACTTCCAGCAAACTGCCCGGTTCTTTCGGTATAAAATATGTAAGGGATGAGCTTCATTTCGGCAACACCACGCGAACACTATTCAGGACTAAGTAGAGTTTTGATAGGACTCATCATGTCACGCCTTCACAGTTCCTGCACCGTACCGTCCAAATGACCTACGTACCTACTGGTACCTAGGTAATTCCCCCTAACTATTTGACTTTCAATTCCATAAAGACGCGTATACATCTTAAACCTGACCGCAGGCACCTTTGGTCCACAGACAGTGGCCGTAGCTTATTATCAGAATAGTCACGAGGCTGTTTACTAAAAACCACTGCACGAACAAACCAACAGAGGATTAGTGTTTTAGCTTCAACTACAGTACGACAAAATGGACTTCGATGTCCGTTACTGTCAGATTAGTTGAGTGGTCCCAACAAAAGAGTTCAACGCGTTTGAAGCAATTGTGTACTAACTTACTAATTTATTTCGTTTGATTATTTAAGGTTTTGTCTAGTGTTAGATTAATTATATGTTACAAATGTTTCCAAATGACGTCGTACATGTTAACCTTCTTATCGGTCTAATGGAATTATTATTGTAATAGGATTAAATTTTACTCACATTTTAAAATTATTTGTGGTTAATAATTCAAATATTTGTGTAATGAAATCATTATTTTTATAAATATTAAAATATTAGCACAGCACAATTTGATCGGATATGAAATCCTTAAATAGTTTTGTAACATCTTTTTCATTGCTATATAACATTCCATTTATTTTCTGAAGTAAAATCATTTAAAACATAACGTGTAAAATAAATCGATAGATGCCAACCTCACATTACCTAGATGTATCTATGTCATTCGGGCGAGTCGCTGCGAAACTCTACCACCTAGTATATTACGTAACTGTGTTTTTATGTAATTAAATTGACTACCTATGTATTTTTTCCCAACAAGATTTGCTTGTTTTTTTAAATGAATTTTGTTTACTTTTAAGTTTTTTTTAACTGGTAACCTTATATTAGTATTCGATGAGTGAAGTCCACGGGAGGTACAACATCCAAGCGGCCGACCGTACTATGAGATAATCATTTTGACTTTCAAAATATTAATATACACACATATTAATTAGAGATTAAATATCGGTTATAGATCTGCAATAAGAGTATCCGGCTAGCGCAGTAAACATTGCTACACTTGTTCATTATATGTTCTGTAAGCGGACATATATTGACATTTACTATTTCCTTATTGCTATTTAAGCTGCGTGTTTGTAATTTTGGCGTGATTTCGTTTAAGCGTAGTATTTGATTGTTGCGCATATCACGAAATTATATTCAAAATAAATCAAACCAAAAATTTGTCAGCCGTTTCTCCCGGACACAGAATTTCGAGTCGGCGAAGCTCACGTTATGTCTCAAATATTTTAAATAAATTAAACATTGACTAATAAGCCATTTAAAAATAAAGACTTGTACTAAAATTGTAGACCCAAACACTTATATCACAAGCATATAAATATATTAGCTTTGAAATTAATTCAATTGAACGGATTGTGAAGATATTAGTACTTAATACAAACTTCCGTCCCTATTGTGTAAGAGTAACATTTTTTTAAATTATGAATATGGTTGAAATTTGTAAAGAAAAACCAAAAGCCAGCTTAAGATGACCTAGGCATATCTGTTCACTTGACGCTCGATATTCTCGCCTACTCTGCAAAATACTTGGTGTGAAGATTATGCAGTCTTGCACTATCCAGGTTTCAAGCTATGAAACTAAATTAGACCATTTACACTGAGCGTTCTATGTATTATATAATTTAATTTTCTACAAAACTTTTTAAAATATTTACGGCATAGTATCAAACAAAAAAAATTATAACAAAAAAACAGAATAAATGAGACCTGTGTTAATGAATTGTAGACCAATTTCTATTTTAACTTTTAAACCCTCTCCCACCGTAACTCCTTTAGTAAGCGGGAAAAATTTTACAAACTATTCTTAAAGCATAGATGAGTAACCTACAACGAAATAGCTACGTCACATTACGTTATAGCTGAACGTTAAATTAACACAGACTTTTTAATTTTAGTTATAAAGCCTTGATGATGCTGTAAAAAGTGAAACCGGTTGGCTATAGCGTAACAGTAACAAATAAAGTGTATAGTGGAAGAGTACAAGCGTTTACTTAAAAAAGGTGTGTATACAATAGATTTTCACCAAGTGCCAACGATAACAAGTATAGATTCGATTAGTAACCCATTAAGTTTTGATCGATGCAGTAGTTTCAGCGCGAATATGTAAAATACTGCCGGGTTTATTGGCCTGCGCCTGTTTTTTTTTAATATCTTCAATTTACAGTTCTACTACACATGTATAGTTGTGCAGTTTTATTATAAACTAGCCAAGCCAACGTAACATCGTCCACTTTACACTCAATACTCTCCTACCGTGGCCTGGGACTTGGCAAGAAGATGTTTAAATTTTTAAGATGAGATGTACTTTCAAATATTCCTCTACGTTTCGGGTTCAAGTTGTGTCTGTTATTTTAAAACTACTAAACGTATAATTAAAAAATATACGGGACAATTTGTACATATAAATACTACGCAAGAAAAGAAAAGAAAAAATATTTATTTGCGGAATATGAGTGTTACAAAGATGTTACAAAATTATTTAAGCGCAGTAGTGAATTATAGCCCGACTTCGACTTTTACCGCTCTTCCACGGAAACACGTCCTTTAGTAAGCGGAAAAAAAGAATATCATATCCAAACACAAAGTACCTACCAGCTAACCTTCGTTACGATCATTGCAGTAGATTTGGCGTGAATCGCAGTCACAAAATTATAAAAATGTTTAAAATCTGTTTTGATGCCCCTTCTGCTGCTGATCCCTTTTCCATCGCTTGCACCATTTGTTCTAAACATTTTCAATGTACAGAATTCACTCTTCTGCAGTGAAAGTAAAGATACTGTTAATTATTATTTTATAACTTTGTAAACTAACAATAAGTCAGACATCTGCTGCACGGGAATATAAACAAAATGTTTATCAGATTGAACCTTAATGCTTAAAAAAGCACAATTGTCCGATATCATTCTCCAGCTGGCCTTCAAATTATGTGACGGTGGAGCACCTAGCCCAACAAATCGAGCTCTGCACGAGCACCAGTAACTACAAACACAATAAGACACCGACCTTGTGGGATGTGTGTGCGAGTGGATTAATTACCGGCCTACGACTACACCTTCGCCCAGATTGAGAGATATGTCAAAGTCTTCCGACAACTTTATGTGAGAACTGATTTGCCTATACTTGCTATACAGTTGTAAGAAAAGTCCTGTTGATGTAGAAAGGAAACGCATCGATTATGATTTAGGAAACAGCTCCTTGGTTTTCTAGATGCTATGCTGGTACCCACGGTCGGACCCTGTGTCACAACTCTCAACCTGCTCATTAGGATGGACGTCGGCAATAACCGAGTTAAACCATGTTGTATTCCGTTTCAGAGGCACAGAAAGGTCTCGCAGAAGAACCGATATACCAAAATATATACCGAGCATAGTATGTTGTAAATAATCAGTATATTTTTTGTATTGTTTTTTTCTATAAGGAATGAAATAAACCCAAAAAATAGTAGCTCATCCTTCTATTATCTATGATTTTAATTGACGTTTGATACCTGTAGGTGACGAGTATTTTACCACTAGTAAATTCATCTTGCTTGTTGTCCATTACAAAATAAAGAACAAATAAAGAATAATTGTAAATAAATCAAAAACAAGTTTCGCTTCGCTATTTAGTTTCTAGCCTCAAGCCCATATACGGTTGTTGTTTGCTTCTCAAATGCGCCACCTGCTCTATATTTCGTAACTGTATGTAAAAGGTAAGCTATTTCGTCTTCGTAATCTCAAATGTCCATATTTAGTGAAGAAGTTTTATAAAATTCATGTCCAAACAAAGTTTCACATAATTTAAAATTACAAAACTATGTAAGAGATGTGTGTGGCTCAATTGTTGTGATTGCTTATACTCAAACATAATTATTATAAATGTCACTTTAATAATGAAATTTTAAAAAATATTTCATCTGCAATTTTGAAATACTATAGATTGCTAACGCTGGGATGCTGCAATTGTTGTTGCAAACAAGTATTTCGATTGGGAAGAGTACGTTTGCTTTAGTTAGTTGAGTTTATTTCAGTTTACGTCAAAGATTGTTAACTCCGTGCTTCGCTAACCACAGTATGGGCATAATATTTGTTCCATCAACACCATGATGAGGTATATAAACCCAAACCCAAAGAATAGTGCCGAGGAGCTCCCATCTCGATACAATTAGCTTCTCCGCGGACACCTGAACATTCCGGGTACTGGTAACACAGGTTAATGAATCAATCAATTTACATTTTGACTTTAAACCCTCTTCCACGGGAACATTTTTAGTGGTCGAAAAAAGAAATAACCTTTCTTGGAACATAAAGTACCTATCTACCAAATGTCGTTACGATCGATCGATTCAATGAACTTGGCGTGAATCGCGGTCGGGACACAAAACAAACAGACAATAATCTAAAAATTCCAGAAATGTATTCTGCTGCCCATTAGTCGTATGAGCTTATTTTATTTTAAATCGCTTTCTGCTTTCCGCTGACCCGGCGAATTTCGCTCCGCTCGTTCGCTTTATATGGAAAAAATTAACAAGTTGTTTTTCCAAGTTTCGGATAAAAGTGTCTTATCGTCTCCTGGTGCTCAGCTACCTCCCTGTCTATTTTCAGACAAATATTTTTAGCCGTAATAGAGTTATAAATAGCGTAACTAGCACGACTTTCTATTTTTTTCTTTTCTTTTTTTTATAATTATAAAGATATTTTCAATGTACAGAATTCATTATTGTACAGTTTTATTATAATATGTAGCACCATTTGTCACTTTGTTAAAAACCTTTGTTTGTTGTTGTTGTATTTGACTCGTTGTTGGGGAAAATGTACATTATAACGTAATGCATTTTCTTGCAGAAAAATATTTACAATAAAATATTTATAATGACTGTTAACTAGATATACTCGCAATTAAAGAAATCGTGGTTGCCGTGGATTTTAATTTGCTGTTTCTTACCCTGACTGGGTCGGATTGGAAACGGTGGTAGTGTACGATAGAGTAGACTAAAATATTTTTTCTATATTCTTTATAATAAATTATGAAATTAAAAATATATGAAAATATAAACATCTTATTTACTTCGTTTTAAATATTAAATTATTTTATTTGTGTAAATATTTGCACACCACAGTGTGATAAAATATGTTGGAACGCTTACATATATTTGTAACAAAACACACATAATCCGCAAATACATACTATGTGTACTAGGAATAACCTTAATTATATTTTCTTTGTTCCAGGTAATGATTCGTTATATAAGATGTGATCGCATACAACCGAGGTGGATTTGGTTGACTCCAGTACGTGAGTACTTTCACTACAAAACGACCATTCAATACAACGATATACTCGTACAATGTATAATTTAAAGTAACGCTGCAATAGCAATCAAGCAAATAGTTCTAGATGCAAATGTATCAAGGAACACAAGGAATGCATATGACACACATCATCTAAAGTACCTATATGAATTTCTTTGATCGAAGGTACCCGAATGTGGCGTGGCATGTCAATTGCAGTAACGTTAGTTACAGTTGAATGTACGTATGTGAGTGATGCTCATGCGGAGTTCACAAAATCTTAATTATGTTTGTATTAATAATAAATAGCATTACTGGCAGCATAAATAGCATTTTCTGAAATGAATTTTTGTTTAAAAATTGTGGAAAATTATGTAAAGCACGGGAATGTGTATTTTAATTTCAACGTGTCATAAAAGAATCGAAAAAATGGAAAATTTGAAATGCGAATTTCACCTGCAATGTTTTAAAAGTATTAAACAGACTATCTTGTATCTGTAGGACATAACTACTGACGTAATCTTAATTTTAACCCTTAAATTTTAACCGCAGGCGTAATTAAATTCGTATTAGCTAAAATGTTTTAAGCAATCGTTAGCGAAATAGGAAAGGTTGTAGTTTCAAATCCCATCCTGTGTGTATTTTTCTTTTCTTAAAAAATGTTAAATGTATCGTAAGCTCGGGAATAGTGTTAAAATTAAATATGTAAAAATGTAAGGTGTTTTTGTTATTCGTTATTTGCCTTTAAGTTCTTATTCTTAAAAAAATATACGAGTTAAACCTTAAATAATAATCTCGGTTTTAAAAAATATTGCCAGTTATTAAATTTATTTTAGTATTTTCTTGCTAAGCCAATCCATACATTTGAACCAAAATGTACAGGCTAATTAAGCTATTAATTAAATAAATATAAGCTAAGAATGAGTAAAATTGCGGACATTCGAAGTTAAGATAATTCACACATACTTTTGTAAAAAAAAATTGTTTAGTTTAGTGCAGTAACATTTCCTGCAGTTAGTAAACTATTTTTTTGTCCTATCACGGCACCTTCCTTTGAATGATCCTTCGTTCCATTTACAAAATGTTCGTCTTACTCAAAGATACGTCACAATGATACAGTCAAATTAAGTAGCTGTTACATTTCACCTATAGAAACATCCTTGACAATTAATAGTCGATATACATCAAAATGTAGAAGTTATTGTTTCCATATTATTCCATTTTTACATAAATCAGTAAAATTAAATCAATAACTCGTGTCTAAGAATGTACCTCTCATTCATCTTAAAATGAGCCTTATTCGCAACATATGCTTGAAACATTAAAAAAAGAAAGTTCGATTTAGTCTACATAATTATAAAACTAACAGGTGTAGATTATAGCATATTATCTATTTATTATACTACTACAGTTACATTTGTATGGAATATCACATTTTTACATATAAAATGGCAATAACATAAATGTTTCAGTTAGCAATTCGAAATACAAACGAAATACAATGGCATTATGTGGCTTTGCTCATAAGAAAAAAAAAGTTTCTTCACGCCCATATCCCCGAAGAGTTAGGCAGAGGTACAAACGTACGTACGTACGTGTAACGTCAGGTCTCCTCGCATATTTGGTGCCAGGAGATTAATACCTGAAGCCAAATGTCAAAATTTAATGGTTTTGGAACTCAAAATCCCTCTCGATAATAGATCACCGTGTATCTGGTGGTCAACCTATGGTATATAACCTTAGTGGGGATATTCAGCAATGTCCTAACGGAGTATTTGGTGCCTGCTCACCTAGCAGTTGTAACACGACCTACTGCCATTAAACTAGTAGTGCACACAAACATTACTGAATAATGTATGTAGGCAGTCGGCCTTGCTCCCACTGACAAGGGACCTTTGCGTCGCAAACCCCATGGCGTCGCTGTTGCACAACACCGTGACTCATGCGAGACTAGCTTACTGATTTAGGTGTTAGGCAAATCTATGCCCTCGTTTCAATGTACTTGATGTAAATGTTGCAAACCGTGTACATACTCCCGCTCGGATACCATACATTAAGTCATGTTAACATGTCAGCTTCATTGGAAAAAAGAACGGACTAGGAATTAGCACATAAATAATAGCACAAAAACATTTATGAACAATTCTTTCTACATTTAAGTTTGATTTAGCAAAGATTTTACCAACTCCTTACTTTTAATCGTTTGACTTCGAAATTAAGCAGAGGCTCAACCTATTTTTAACCGACATAAAAATAGGAGGAGGTTCTCAATTCGGCCGGTATATTTTTTATGTATTTACACCGATTTCTCCGAGGTTTCTGAACCGATTTACATAATTCTTTTTTGGTTTGATTCTAAATAGTTCCGAATTTGGTTAAGGTAGGCCCATTAGTTTCTATTTTATAAGCATTTTTTATCTACTTTCACCTACCATAATGTCTATTTTTTTTATTCAATTAAATCAAATCTCGCAAGCAAATTCGATCCACTTAGGTGACTTAGTGAAAAGATTACAGATACATCGGCATTCAGCGACATGCTAAAAATATATTTAATTAGATTATATTACATTATATACCCTTCTACCAAAGATATTTACTTATAAGATTATCAAATTTGCTTTTCTGCCAGGCAGCTCGTAAAAAGCGAGCATAGGCTTACCTGACATCTGACTAGGTGGTAGAGTTTCGCAGCGATGCACCCGGATTGGTACTACCGCCTTACCTTTTTTTTTTTGAATGACTAGTTGCTAATCTTACGATTTTTTACAACTTCACCGAACTTTTCCGCCTTACCTATTTGATAAGCCTTAGCGGCTTAAACGTAAACTTACTTTTGCTCGAGGCCTAACATCCCGGCCACAGGTTGGCAACGCACCATTACCACCTTTGGTGGTATAAATATATAATCATAAAAAAAGATAGGAATTGCAGTCACTAAAAGTTCCGATAGGAGAAACTTAGCAGGTGGGTCATCCACTTGGACCCACGACACAGCTGCACATGTGGATTCAGGGATACCTTTGTCTGCTCTTAAACTTATACTCTTAACGCTACTGTTTTCTTTTGAATTCACCAGGTAAGTTCATTGATGTTGTTACGCCTAAAATGACTTCCATGGTTAACGAGTTGTTTATGGATTTAAGTGACATAAAAAATATTATTATTTTTTGATCCTCTCAATTGTCGATCGAAATGGATTATAAAATTAAAATTATTTTTGTAGAAAAAAAGATGTCCACGGATTCACACGTGAAGCCTTGCCGTGGATCCAAGTGTAGTGAGCCCTCCAAACGTATCA
>NJDC01002492.1:8418-20890 GCA_002245475.1 Calephelis virginiensis
TTCCTCGTATTAATGTCGTGAACATCACATTTTTTTGTAAACATACATAGATTTTTTTTTAACATACATTAAATTCTCATAAATGTATTGAGAACTGAAGGTTAAAATATCTATTTCTTTGAATTTTTCTCGGAGAGAATCCCTTACTTTAAGATTATAAATAGCTCTAATAGCTAATGTAATACAAATATGGTATTTATATGTGCAGAATTTCCCCAAAGAAGTATCCCATAAGACATTAAACTATGAAAATAGCTAAAATATACTATTCGGGCCGTTTCAACATCTGTTAATGTTCTTATTTTTTTACTGCAAATGCTGCTGAACTAAGCCTATTTGCCAGTTTCTCAATACCCTTCTATTAATCAATTTTTCAACTTTTTCACATTTGTGATTGCCTTAGTATGTTTTAGGTAGTGAGAAGTGTAACAGCATGTCAAGGTGTAATAATGTTAGTAGATGCAAATGAGGGAGTTCAAGCACAAACAGTTGCAGTTCATTCCTTGGCCAAAAGGAACAATTTGGTTATCATACCAACACTCAACAAAGTAGACTTACCACGTGCAAATCCAGATAAAGTAAAGCAACAATTAAAGTCTCTTTTTAATATAGATCCTGATACCGTATTAAGTGTATCAGCGAAGAAGGGATGGGGTGTTAAAGAATTATTAGAGGCTGTTATTAATAGGATCCCTCAACCGAAAGTGGATGTTGTTGGGGAATTAAGAGCTAATGTTATAGATACATGGCACGATAAGTATAGAGGAGTCCTGTGCTTGGTCTATATACAATCTGGAAACCTTCAAGTCGGTCAGGCAGTGAAATGGAGGTCAGATTCGAAACAACAGACCGTAAAATATCTAGCACTGTTGCGGCCAAATGAAGAAGCAATAGATATGGCTATTGCAGGTCAAGTTGTTATGGTGGGTAAGTAATGTATTTGTATCAAAAAACTTTCATTCTTAAATGTCGTACATTTCGACTCAGTTGCAAGCAAGAGTGTTTCTCATAAAACTTTGTATATATCTCAAAATTCCCACGATTTATATGATTATGGTGTTGCTGAATTTGTTTCAACACACTAATTGTTGTCAACAAAAAATGTGTTTGTAACACTAAAAATATATTATAATCCTGATTTTAAGATCACTATTTTTAATACAGATATTGGTATAAGGATAAATAGCTCATTTTTCAAGCCAGATTAGTAAGCAAGACCCGTAATAAATTTTGTAAAAGCACCTAACATTTTTTGCAGTAAACGATCTGAAAGGTTTACCAAATATTTGTAGATTTTACAATAAAATTTCCACTAAAATACATATTTTCTTATTTAATATAGCTTAGATATTCTTATCTCATAAAAAATGTAATCATAAATGCATAGGTTTAATTCAGGACCTGACTATAATAAGGACTCTTAAAAGTCATATCACAATTCTGGACCACAATATTGTAGTTACATTTAGCACATTTTGTGTTTTCTTCTAATATGCTTATTTGAATGTGATTCGAGGCCATTCAGGGCCGCTTGCACATTCCCTTGTTGAATTTAATAATTGGTTAAACTGTCAAATATAGATTGATTTAACTCTGCATTAGATTCTAAGTTGGAGTTAAACATTTAACCCAGGTATGTGCAAGTGGTCCCTTTCTTTTTGAATGGTTAATATGTTGCTAACCTCTGTGGTGTATAAGCCACGATTGTCTCTTACCGTTTGGAGACCCGTGTGCTTGTTCGCTAACCTACCACATAAAAAAACTCGCGGCTTTTAAAACTTCACTGGACTTTAGCCCAACCGCCCCTAAGACTCTATAAAGTTATATAAATTTTAAATGTATGATTAAAGGTTGCGGCCCCAAAGGCGGTGGTAGTGTCGGTGATCAGTTGTTATCAATAGACTCGATGGAGTCGAAGAAAGAAGCCTCAAGCCCAAGTGTCAAGCACATGGTCTACGCAGGAATATTCCCTTCGGATCAATCCCAACACACGCAGCTCAGTGATGCAATTAAGAAACTTGCTTTGAATGATTCTGCTGTTAGTTTGACTATAGACTCAAGGTAAAATAATAATCTTATATATAAAATTCTCCTGTCACAATGTTCGTTCCCATACTCCTCCGAAACGGCTTGACCGATTCTCATAAGATTTTCCGAGCATATTAAGAAGGACTGAGAATCGGCCAACATCTATTTTTCATACCCGTAAGTGATAAGGGTGACTCACGCCTTTTTTATACGAAAATCACATTAAAAATATAGCAGAACAACATCTGCCGGGTCAGCTAATAAATAAATAAATAAATATTCCTGGGCAAGTTACACAAATTGAATCTAACCCCAAAGTAAGCAAATTATATGCTTGTGTTATGGGTGTTAGTCAGCTAAACTAATACATAGAAATACTTAAATAGATACCAGAATAAATTTATTAAAAACCCAGACCCGGAAATGCAGACATTTAAATGTTTATCACACAAATGCCTGCATCCTTAGGGAATCGAACCCGAGCCTCGCGGTTGGTCAGTGTAGTTAGGCGGGTACGCTAGCCACTCGACCAACGAGGCAGTCAAAA
This sequence comes from Calephelis virginiensis, assembly GCA_002245475.1. Lineage (NCBI taxonomy): Eukaryota > Metazoa > Arthropoda > Insecta > Lepidoptera > Riodinidae > Calephelis > Calephelis virginiensis. Next base: position 10,994 of record NJDC01002492.1, read on the forward strand.
AAAATACGTTTCAGTTTCTTTGAGGCCGTCGAATATGAAACTTAATTTTTTGCTTGGGAAAACAATTATGCATATTCTCGTGTACTGAAACGTAACTAAACCCCATGTGAAAATAAGTTTACTGGCTATAATAATGTCAAAACTACGATAACAAGCATTTATGTTGTAGTAGCAGGAATAAATAGGGCGATGGTATAGATCGAATCAACCTGTAATCGAAGTGAGTGTGCACAGACGTCAACACAGTGGAAGTGATAAATATACATATGTTCGCATTTCAAAATAGCCAATAATGAACACTTGGCGTTGCGGATGTCCGTGGGCAGAGGTGATCACTTTCCATCAGGTGAACCACTTGCTCGTTTGCCTCCTCTTCTATAAAAAAAATATGAATATCCTATAAAAAATTATGTAAAAATATATATTTTTTTATTTTATGATATTGGAAGGCATACAAGCAGAATGATTTCCTGATGGTAAGAAACTCACGCCGCCTAGAGACACCAAAGGTGGTAATGGTGCGCTGCCATCGTTAAACCGAGATGTTAGGCCTAGAGCAAATGTAAGTTTACCGGCTACCTTACCCTCCGAACAATCCGGACGAGTCGCTTCAAAACTCTACCACCTAGTCAGATGTCACGGTGATAGTGACGGTAAGCCTGTGCTCGCCTTTAACGAACTGTCTGGCAGGAAGAACCCAGACCAACACGGGTGTGCTTATACGTAAGCGTATGTGTGTGTGTATGTGTGTGTTTGTGGCTATTTCGATGGGGCTTTTGTTTGAAAGCTGACGTGATCGAGATGGTTTTTGAATTTTAGTGTTGTTATTATATATTAATAGCATTAATTTTTATAGCCCAGCTCTGGGTCAAGGTTGGCGAGTGGGATTTTTGGGTTTGCTGCATCTGGACGTGTTTACGCAACGTCTGCTCCAAGAACATAAAGCGGAAGCCATCTTAACAGCGCCATCTGTCCCGTATAAAGTTAAGTAAGTTGGAAAATATATTTAGAGTATGTTGCTAACTTTAAAAGATCATTATTTAGACACAATCGTTTTCAAAGCTTCAGGGAGTATGTTCAAAAATATATCAGTTTTATTACGCTTTGCTGCAGCTGCATTAAAGTGCTGAATTTGGATGTATTAATTCAAATTTTCCTGCTATCATATCAGGGTATTTCTAACGCCAACTGTTTTAATTTGAATTAAAAAAAACTCTACCGTAAAAAAAAAACACGGAATCTATACAAGCCCCGAGTTGATGAAGACGATCCTTCAGATGCGATTGCAGCAACATACTAACAGCGGAGGGATAACATCATCCATATAAAGTTATACAACGACAAACGATTAGCCGAAGGTACTACCTACTTAGCCCCACAAGATGTTAGGTGTCAAAACTATCGCTAACCGGGCATTTATCTAATCTCGCCCTTGCGCCTTTGCATTTTTATTAGAACACTAGTCAATCTAGTGAGCTTTGTATCGTTTGACATTAACGGCTAATAACAGTTTGTATGGACAAAATTGAAGTTTGGGTTTTCTAACTTTCCCTGCAATTTCCCGCCTTTTCTCTGTGCATGATCCTTCTGACAATAACTAATGTAACAAAAAAATAATGAGCATAATCGGTCCATTGGATATACATATGTCCGGTTAGTTATAGATTTGCCACCTGTCTCGTCATGGGATTTAGTGTCTTCGACAAGTCGTGTATGATCTGGTTTTACCTCTGCCTACCTCTTCAAAGATACGGACGTACTGTTACACTGGGCCTTGGGATTTAAGTTTTAAAAAAAGAATTTTATTTGGACAGTTCTATATTAACTTTAAATACAAATTATAATTATTAAAAATACAAGAACTGGAGTAGTCTGGTAGGATTCTAAACGGAGACTGACTGGGTATCGCTATGGGAATGGAAGGGGGGTCAAAAGTGCTGGTGAAGCACTTTTGGGGATTTTGTTGGCGGAGCACTGAAGTAAGCCTTTTGGCCTACAGTTCAGGGTTATAACAGTACGAAGATACTTTATTATTCGTGCTATTCCTTGTTTTGAAATTTTCATTTTATTTCAGAATTAAAGGAGCAAAAATAATAAAACATTACAAAGGCGACGAAGTTTTAATTACAAATCCTCTCCAGTTGCCAGATTCGCATCATATTGCGGAGTATTATGAACCGTTTGTAAAAGGTAAGTTGCAAAAAAAATAACGACCATCGTTCAATCTATTTCTACCAACGTGACATGTATTTATTATGAACTCTGAGTAGGAGGAAGTGGTCAACACTATGTGATATTGTGTGACAAAAACACACTCACAAATAAAAAAAAAAATAAAAAAATATATAATATATAAAATCTTAAATATTATAATGCCTTTGTGGTGTAGCGGTTCAGGTGTTGGTCTTGACTGCATGAGGTCCCGCGTTCGAATCTTGGATCGGGCAACAAAAATCTTTGAAAATGTATATTTGTAATTATCAAATAAAAGTAATATTGCCTGGGATTGGTTATGTGCCCGGTTGGCGATAGGCTTGCCACCTATCACATTGTGGGACTTGTGTCTTCGGCTAGTCGTGGGTGCCCTGGTTGTGCCTCTGCCATCCTCTTCGGGGAAATGGATAAGATACTTTTTTTTTATTATAATGCGATTTTAGATATTGTGATAGTTCAATTTAATATCTGGACAAATTACATAAATTGAATCTAAGTCTAAAATAAGAAAATTGTATGCTTGTGTTTAATGTGTATTAGTCATCGATATCGTAACATTGAGATAGTTTTATAGTTATCAGAATAAATATAAAAAGTACCTAGAATCTACATACATCTAGATGTTCATCACACAAATGTCTCGTGAATCGTGAATCGAACCCGAGACTCGCGATTGGCTGGTGGCGCTATGGGTGTAAGCTAACCTCTCGACTAACAAGACGCTCATAATCTATCTAATGTCTGTCTAAATCGTCTGTAACATTTAAAAAGCTGTCGTTTCCATCTAATGTTTTAAAAACATGTGACGTCACACGAGGGGAGGGTTCCACAAATGTGATCACCCGTGACAAGGTTGAGAGGCCTAAACATATCAAAGTAAAAAAAATCGGGTTGCACTCCGGGAGTGCCGGCAGAAGTGAAAACTTGAATTTTAACGTTGTGCATTTTTGATATTTTGGAATGGTTAGGGAATAATTTTGCACGATTTGCTTTAATTATCAGTATGAAAGTACTATCATTTATGTGATAGAATACAATATTCATTTATTGCGCTATTGTACACAAACATGACAACATGAATATTTGCGCAAGCGCCTTGCGCTGTCTTACGATTTTTCGATCAGGTCACGTGTCCTGACGCGAGTTTAGAATTTTTAACCCATTCCAAAAAAAGTGCGCAACGCCGCTAAAGAAGTTTTCACTTCAAAAATGTATTGCCGTTTGTCCATTGTCTTAATATCAAAAGGACATCAAATTATAAACGGTATTATTCTATTCTAGGTACAATAATAACACCAACAGAGTACATCGGCCCGGTGACTACCCTCTGCATGGACAGACGCGGTACACCGCTACCATCTAGCGCGGTTGATAACAAGACCACCATGTTGCAGTTTATACTGCCCCTCTCAGAAGTTGTTATCGACTTCCATGACACACTGAAGAGTTTAACTTCAGGTTTCGCTAGCTTTGATTACGAGGACCATGGTTTCCATCCGAGTGCCCTAGCGAAGGTATGTATGTTACGAATAAACACATCATGCATGCACTCACAAACACATACGCACACCCTTACAAACACTATTTAAATTATGCGCTTCGGCTATATTCGTCAAGCTTCGGAAATCCGAATGTATTTTAAAGATGTCTATATGGAGTTGTTTTTACATAACATCATTTTGATTAAATTTAGATTAGGTCAGCCAATTTAAAAATAAAAGTGTTTAGTGTAAAAGAGTAAAAAGTGTAAAGTCGAAGCGCGTAATTTAAGTAGAAGTACCACACACATACTTAACCCGCTTTCACGATAAGGCGACGCTTAGTTCTTACCATCAGAAAATTCTTATGTTTGCTAACCTTTCAATGCCACGATAGACGAATGATCGTTGAATTTTATTCTGATACTGATATTCCTTATGATATCCTGTGGCTTCGCCACAAGGAACACAACCACACAGAATAACAGCAAATTTTCGGCTCAATCACATTTCTATACCTGTGTAAAGTATCATTATTATATGAATACATAAATGGTTTTGGCACCATCGAGAAAAAAGATGGTCGAAGCTTTATCATAATTATTGAATTTCGTGTTGATATTGAGTGAAATTAGTCAATTTTGGTGGCATTTTGTACAATTATGATCAGTGAAAGTGCACAAATGAAATAATCATGAAGAAATTAGCGTATCGTGTATTTCCTCGTTGCCGCCAAATCTCATTACATAAGATTGAATAATGAGGCCACCGCTTTACCCAAGAGCCTGACATGACTTACTGACGGCTTATGACTAATGACTAATTATAATTGAATAAAAATGACAAAAAAATTGATGCAAATTTCTACTTGACTAATGGCAAAATACTAACCAAAAAGGCCAAAACCTAAAGAAAGAAATAAGAAAGAAAACGTAGATAAACATTATAATTCTTCCCCAAGATGGAGATACTACTGAATGGAGTACCGGTTGAGGAACTGACAACCATCGTCCACATCAGTAGGCTGGAACACACTGCTAGGAAGCTGACCGCAAAATTGAAGGAAATGATACCACGTCAAATGGTACAGGTAAGGTCGTAAATGATGAAAGTATTTTTTATTAAAAACGTAACATCAAATAAGCCGCTAACCTAACAATAAGCACCACTGCCTACAGCTTGCTTTTTTTTCTTTAATAATGCTGGCAACATAGGCGTATTTATGAAAAGTGAAAAAACAATGTACATGACTTTCCACGATCAGATCGCTCGGATGTTATCCGAAGGTGGTGTCAATTGTCTCCGAAACCGGCGTGCTTGTACGAAAAGGTTAATGAATGTGAAGGAAGCCAGACAGGTTTGTCAGGACCGTGAGGTCTGGCACTCGATACTCTGTGCCTACCACGGGACTTGGCGTGAAGATATGTATGTATCTAAAAATAAAAAAGTGTGTGTGTACTTATGTACACGCGTTAGAAGTTATACTTCTGCGGCGTGATAAGATAAAAATCTTTTTAAAAACTAAAATGTTATCTATAGCTAACTTCATCATGTCGGTTTTTCGTGACGGTGTGCGCGCGCATCGTAAAAATTTACCCTCGTCATTTTTTCCTAAAGAGCCAAAAGAAGTATAACTTCAAAAAGTAAAACTACCGCTAGAAATTAGTGCTTTATTTTACTTCACCATATTAAAACTTGGAGGATAGCAGATTATATCAAATTTGTATTGTGACTTTTTGTACAGAAATATAATTTGTGCTTCTCTCACACTAATGTGTTGTTATACTTTTATTTCAGGTCGCAATTCAAGCAGTTGTATCTGGAAAAGTATACTCTAGAGACACCATCAAGGCATACAGAAAAGATGTAACAGCTAAATTAGTAAGTACTTGATTGTTTTTAGAAATGGCAACAGTTTCTTAATATGGCAAAAGTTTTTGACAAATAGTGTATGGTCATTATTTTTATTTTTTTAGAATACGTGCCTATGATTAATGATGCTGTTAGTTTGTTGTAGAAAAAGTTGTTTACTTTGTGATCTACCGAAAACAGCTTATAATACAACGGTCCTTGGTTTCTTTCAGTACGGTGGAGATGTAACGCGGAGAAAAAAGCTACTCAAACAACAAGCAGAGGGAAAGAAAAAAATGCGAAGTGTTGCCAATATAAAAATACCAAGAAATACCTTTATAGATGTGCTTAAAAGATGATGATTGTATTTAAATAAATAGTTAGTTTCAATTATACATTTTTCATTTGTCAAGCTCGTAATCGATGGTAATTTTGTTGCGCACTCACAAAACTAAATTCAGGTTAATGCTGTCTTCTTTCAATGAAAGTAATAAAAAGAGACAAAACACTTTTAGTGCTGTCAGATTAGTATGTAGATACCTGACATTTTTACAGACGTTAAATCATGCTCGAAAAAAGTTCGTTAATAACGTCACAATTTGACATGACCAGACTAATCTGATACATCTAAAATGTTCAATCCCTTTTGTTTATGCTTCATATGAAAAAGATAGCATGAATCTAAATTAAGTGTGCACAGCAAAATCACCACCATTGACTATTTTATTTTAGCTGATGTTCCTGATTTCTTAGAAGAAACTGCTTACATAACAAGTAGTCCGTAAGGGCCAAGAGGCAACCGTCAGTTCGTTCATCACTAACACCGTTACTATAATAAAGATCTTACGTTTAGACCACTTGTTCATATGTTTTTCCTGTCACCGTGACGTTCGTGCTTTCAGTTTTAGTGTTCTAGTCTGAAGGTGAGAGTTTTTATTTTTTATTTTTGTGTACTAGCACTCGTCCTGAAGGTAACACAATATTGGATTATAGACAACATAGATATTATATGTACGCCATGCGTGCCTATCCTGTTGCCGAGATGTAAGTTCTGTGTAAATATCCGAAGGCAACCTGCGGTTTGAGTTTTTGTTATCTACAAGCGATGTGTATTTCTTGATAAGAAGAAATCTAACCGCTTATTTCCATTGCAATCTTATAAAAATGTAATAAAACGAAAACAGTGACTTTAATATGGGTAAGTTTTTAAATTTCCCTTTATGGCGCGGCGTTAGATTTGACTTCTTAAGGTCCCGGGTCATGCACCAAAAAAAAGAGTGTGTGTTTTCAATTTTCCAATACACGTTTTCCAATACGTTGCCCGGGATTGGAAAGGTTTGCTTAATAAATTGTGGGGCCTAGTGTCTTCGGCTAGTCGTAGGTGCCTTAGTCTTGCATCTGCCTGGTGTTACGGGGATATTGGCTTGAAGATACTTTTCAAATTTCAATTATATTCGATGACGATGACACTGAGAAGCGAAATAATATAAAATACATTTAATGTGTCTGTGATGCATTTTACATAGAAAAGTATTGCCCGCTACGTAAATTCACGTACCGACAATTATTAGCAGCCGTGTACATACCACACCCTACTCTTATAACTATTAGCTTGCTATTACAGTCATATCATCACTATTTGTTAAAGTCGTGGGTAAACCATTTTTTATGGCATTAGACATCAAACAGTCACAGGGCTCTCCTGGTGGGAAGAGATAACCGTGGTCTTAAGATATCATAGATGTTATAGGTGCGGCCGTGATGTTAGGTCAATTGTGCAAGTCCACCCGGTCGATCTCTACCCGGGCAAGCTGCTAAATAACACTACCACCAGTGGTCTTGTTAGTAATGATCCATGTATCCTATGTTCGCCTCTTATCAACTACCTGGCAGGAAGGCAGATGGTCTATTCTACACAAAGTCAAATCATCTTCAAACAAAAGTTACAAGTTTAGCAATAACTAAACTTGTAATTTGATCTATCGCTAATTTGTTACCAGACATCAGCTAAATGTCGAATCATGGGATTTGTTACTGGTTTTGTTTGCTTCCTATCATAAATATAGAATTAGTTAAACATGAGTTAAATTCGTTGATATATTTGTCACATAGCAATACCCAAATCCAGAACTTGTAAGTCAAAATACAGTGACGCACCTACAACAGGCTACGGTTATCTTTACTTTTAGACTGAGAACTCACGGTGCGGTTTTCACCCGCTCCCGCGGCGGTTGCGGGTCCGCAGATCCCGTTAAATGTAGATGTATATGCAAAACTCAAGTTCAAATTTCACAGCGTCAGCGGTTGTTTGCGGTTCCCACGGAAGCGATCGTCTACCCGTAAGTAGATTCGTGCGGGCGGCGATCTCCCGCCGACCCGGCGGGTTGCAAGATCGCGCTCTGCGATCGCTTGGCCACGATCATTTTGTTCTATTTGTACTAATTACCACCGGCCGCGCGATCATCAACCAACAAGTTTGCGGGCGATAATTTCAACCGCGGCGGCTGCGGAATCACAAAAACGATCGATCTCGTGAGTTTTTAAATAAAACCGCAGAACCGCGAGCACAGGTGAAAATCGCTCCGTGAGTTCTGTCTCTTAGAATAGATGTTTCCTTATTTCCTGTCTTATCGCATAAAATTAACTACATTAAAATAAAACTAGGAAAATAATAGCTTATAATTTTTGTGTTTTTAAATTTTGTAATAAACTCTAAGGCTATATTTTCCAATTTAATGAGTAAATATTGCAAATCTTGCAAACATTATCGTTTCATTTCTCTCCGCGTGTTAATGGAGTAACCATTGTGGTATCAAATACGGGTGTTTTTGTAGGTTCACGTAGGTACTTGAATAGGTGCACTATATCTTGCAACACTAAATCCGCAAAACATTTTTTAGCATTGTCACCTCAGCTCACAGCTGTCAGATGTCGCATCATTTCATTTCTTGACTCTTGTCATTGTCAGTCATCTGTCAGTTGCCCTTCAATTCGTAGTACTCTAATTGGTCTGTGTTCAATTCTGTCAAATCGTCGCAAAGTCGAACTATGATTGTTTATGCTTTTACGTGTTTTTCTGGCTAAACTTTGAAAATATCTTTATTTACCACTGTTTAAAATCACTCAACCATGAATATTTCAGAAGAACACAACTTTTCTAATGGCTTACTATACGTGGGATTCAACCAAGATCAAGGTAATATTTTAGTAAATTAATTCGTTTCTAAAAAGTTTTGTTTTTGTAGAAATATACGTGAAAACGACCTTTGTTTTAGGGTGTTTTGCTTGTGGGACGGAGAATGGATTCAGAGTATTCAATAGTGACCCACTTAAAGAAAAAGAACGTCAAAACTTTGCGTCTGGGGGTTTATCTTACGTCGAAATGTTATTCAGATGCAATTACATGGCATTAGTTGGTGCAGGTAAAACTCCCGTATATCCTCCAAACCGTGTAATCATATGGGACGATTTGAAAAAAGATTCGGCTATATCACTTGATTTTAACAGTCCAGTAAAAGCTGTAAAATTAAGAAGAGACAGAATAGTAGTTGTTTTAGGTAAGTATAACTTTTTCATTTTCTTTCGAACACACACAAGAGAATTGACTAAACAGGCACCAGTTTGTAATTTAGCCAAGAATTGAATTTATTAATGTAATATTATTGTTGTCATTGTAAAATGAGTATGTTCTTGTGCAAGGAAATGACAAAACGGATGCCATGCTGATACATATTGATTTTTTTTTATGATATTGGAAGACAAACAAGCAGACGGATTTCCTGATGGAAAGAAATTCACTCCGCCTAGAGACACCAAAGGTGGTAATGGTGCGTAGCCAACCTGAGGCCAGGATGTTAGGCCTCGAGCAAAAGTAAGTTTACCGGCTACCTTACCCTCCGAACCGGAACACGTCATGACGTTATGGCGGCAGGAATAGGTAAGGCGGTGGTGAGTCACCAATCCGGGTGAGTCGCTGCGAAACTCTAGCCCCTAGTTAGATGTCACGGTGTTTGTGACAGTAAGCCTGTACTCGCCTTTTACGAGCTGCCTGGCAGGAAGGCAGATGGTCTATTCTGCAAAGGAGCCCGGACCAACACGGGTAACCCCATCTTAGATTAGGGGGCTAGCCTTAGTCCACCTATCAACTGTGAGCCTTGGTGCAATTCTTAATTAAGTCTGTTTTTTTGTGGTGAACATTCAGATGTCTGCATTTCTGGGTCTAGTGTTTTATAAAAAAATCTGGTATCTATTTTAAGTATTTATTTGTATAATAAGTATTGTTGATTAACACCTATAACACAAGCATATAACTTTGGTGTTAGTTTCGATCTATGTAACTTTTTCAAGAATATAT
>NJDC01002492.1:21010-53443 GCA_002245475.1 Calephelis virginiensis
AGGGACAGAGATTATATAATATTATTTTAAAGATTGTTTAATACCCCCATTTTTAATTTAATCCAAAGTTAATCAAATTTAATAGTGTTACCCCCAATTTTCAAAACCCCCAATAATTAATTTTAATCTATGATTTATTGTAACAGCTGTTCAACATGTTTTGATGTGAGACATTAACTGGGGATTATATCAAACTAGGACTTTATTTTGAGTCTTAAAATGGTAGGATTTTCGGCATTGACATGTCATATTGAAATAATTTTGCTGTAAGGTTAATTCCGGCCTTTTTGGTTCCAAAACGTTAAACAAAAAGATCTTGCTGAATAAGTAAAACAATATTACTTTTAGACATATTAATTTAATCATTATACTGATGATCTTATCTTTTTTCTTATCATTATCATAGCTGAAACCCTGACATTGGCAGTAAAACTAATTTTTGACCATGTCAGGGTTATTATCAATCTTGATAATCATTTGGTATATCTTAAGGAACTACTCCATTAATAACTAACAAAAAATGGTAGCAGAGCTGGGTGGAGAAAAGCATAGGAAAAATTACAATAATATGAAAATTAATTTTGTTTATTTATTTAGTTGGTAGAGTTAAACACACATGCGGGAACAAGCACGGAACCAGAAGGACACTTAATATCTGCACATGAAGCTCCCCTGAGTTGTCTAGCACTTAATGTGGGAGGAACCAGACTAGCTACGGCATCTACAAAAGGCACTTTGATCAGAGTTTTTGACACAAGTACAGGGCAAAAGCTAGCAGAGTTAAGACGTGGAGCTCACCAGGTTTGTAATTTGAACTGTTAAAAATAAACTGTCATGAACATTATTATTGTTATATATGTATAATAAGAATCTCAAAAATGTTATTTAACATAGACACAAAGATTTTGTGTGTTGATATTTACACATTTTTTTCTGATATCAAACAAACAGAATGTGTAAAATATTGATGTGTGGTTATGATAAAGTTCGAAAACACTTTTCTAAAATAACATATAGGTAGTCAAAAAGTAGGGTCTTCTACAATCGCCGTTAAGTCCAGGTGGTGGAAGTGATGTCAAAACCCAAAAACTGTGATGAAAAGGATTTTACAATTTTTGTTGTTGCTTCAAAGACAGTTATCAATAATAAAAGTAATACTGGTTTAATTTTAAGAAGATACTTTCTTAATTAACAATTAAATTGCAAATATTATATTTTACTTAGTTTTTATGCAAGGTCAATGACACTTAAACACTGTACAGAGTATTAAAATAATATAATTAACTTATTAGGAAATCTTTATGGCTTTCTTCTAAGTATTTTTAATTCATAAGATTTTTTTAGTAGCTAGTAAGATACTAGTGTAGGAATTATTAGCATATTTGGTATATTAAAAACATACTTTTGCACAAATAGCATTTATTTTTGTTATATGCTGACCAGTTTTGCAGTTATAAGAAATCTAGTTCTAATAGGAATAGGGAAGGAAGTGGTATTAGTTCAGCTGAACGGCTATGCAGCACTTTATCATCTAGTTATAAGATATGACTAACTGCACTTATGGAATAACCATTAAACGAAATCACCAACATGGGATGATTGGGTGACCACAACCCAACGCTGACAGTTGTCTGAAGTGAAAACTTCTTTAGCGGCGTTGCGCACTTTTTTTGGAATGCTTAAGAACTTCTAAACGTGACCTGATCGAAAATTCGTAAGACGGCTCAGGGCGCTTGCGCGAATGTTCATGTTGTAATGTTTGTGTGCGATATCGCAATAAATGAATATTGTATTCTACCACATAAATGATAGTACTTTCATACTAATAATTAAAGCAATTCGTGCAAAATTATTCCAAAATATCAAAAATGCACAACGTCAATATTCAAGCTTTCAATTCTGCTGGCACTCCCGGAGTGCAACTCGTCGTTTTTTTTATTATAAAGTAAGTGTAACTATTAGCAATACATCTAAAATCTGTAGTTATTACCAACTGATTTTCATTATTTTTTTAAAAGGTTAAACATACTTATTGTAAAAGAAGAATTGTATTGCACATTTTTTTTAAATAAATAATTCTTTTTAAAGAAGAGGAAAATGAAAGTTATAGTTGTATCCATGCAGGTTGATGATACCTGCATATTTTAGATCAGTTCTTATAGTTGCACTTTGGTACGTTATTTTCTTTTACAGTGATAATAATTAAGTTTTGGTAATAAACATGTTACAGGCTACCATATATTGTATCAACTTCAACCACACAAGTACCAATCTCTGTGTAACTTCAGACCACGGCACTGTACATGTCTTCAGTCTTGAGGATGACAAACTGAATAACAAATCGACTTTGGCAACAGTGAACTTTTTACCCAAGTATTTTTCAAGTAATTGGAGTTTTTGCAAGTTTACCATTCCGAATGGACCTCCATGTATTTGCGCTTTTGGTGTGGATAAAAGTTCAATAATAGGTAAGCACAAATTGGTATTTTTAAGATTATTGATAAATATTTTCATTGGTATAGGTCCAGGCTCCTTGGCAGAATAGATCATCTGATTTCCAGCTAGGCAGCAAAAGGCAAGCATATATTGGCTTATAGCTTCTAACACTGTGACGTTTCGTACGGTTTTGCAAGGACTCGCGCAACAGTTCTTGCCATTGACATGTTCTGGTTCGAAGGATAATGTAGCTGGTAAACTTAGTTTTGCTCGAGGCTTAACATCCCAACCTCATTACCACCTTTGGTGTCTCTAGACGGCGTGAATTTCTTACCATCAGGAAATCCATCTGCTTGTTTACCTTCTGATATCATAAACCAAAGAGGGCAAGAATACAAATAAAAATAAAATAGATTATAAAGCCATTTACGTCTAGACTTACTTATTGTTAATTTTTTTTTTCCACAATACACTCATTTTTCACAGCATCACAAGGGCTTTGCAACTAAAGAATTGTAATTACTTAAAAAAAGTGTACACAATATAATTTCAACGAGTGCCGATAACGAACATTATAAATTCTATTACTTTCATAACCACATTATCAATAAACTAGATGACATTAGGATCAGTGATTTCTAAAACCACATCTATACCTACTAATATTATAAAGAGGAAAGATTTGATTTTTTGTGTTTTTCTGAAATGAATAGGCTCCGAAACTACTGGACCGAATTCAAAAATTCTTTCACCTTTAGAATGCTACATTATCCCTGATTGATATAGGCTTTGTTTCATCAAAAACGGGGCAGTAGAGGCCAAGTTACGCAGGCGAAGCTGCGTTAAACTAGTTATTACACACTACATGATCTATGTCACATGAGGTGTTTTAAAAATCACTTATTCAATTACTAGCTGTTACCCGGGGCTTTGCTCGAGTGGCAGTTAATGTAGTTACTCATTATAGCCCATTAAAACGGACTTTTATACAAACTTTCAACCCCTATTCCAACCCCTAGATTAGGGTAGAATTTCCAAAAACGCTGAACTAAGTATTTACTCATTTTTAATAAGTTGCCCAAAAATATAGTTTTATGTTTCTAACTTAAAAAATGATGGTGTTTCATACAAACGTTCGACCCCTATTTCACCCCATTAGGGCTAGGATTTCCAGAAACGTTTAAATACGTATTTGCTCATTTTTAATAAGTTGCCCAAAAGTAAAGTTTAATGTTTCTAACTTAAAAAATTACAGTCTTTCATTTTCAACTTTCAACCCCCATTTCACTGCATTAAGAGTAGAATTTCCAAAATTCCTTCCTTAGTGGGTGTCTACTTAAGAAAACGACCCTACTTACCAAACTTTATGGTTGTAACTCGAACAATTTTTGCTCAGCGATGATGAATCTTGTCAGTCAGGACATGTTATTTTATAAGTATAGATAATTTTTTTTGTTACAGTAATTTGTGCTGATGGATCGTATTACAAATACAAGTTCAATGAAAAAGGAGAATGCACTAGAGATGTTTATGCACAATTCCTGGAGATGTCTGAAGATAGATAAACCGTAAAAGTTTTATGTGGTCGAGGAATCTATTTGTAGAGGTTAGTGTAAAGAGATTAATCAGAAATGATGTTTATTTTGATAATTTGTCATAAATATATATCACTGTTGAACGAAATCTCCCTGTAGGGGTGTATTCCAAGATCAAAAATTTAATAGAAAACTTAGTGACGATAATTCCAAATTTGTATATTGACCCAAATGTTACTAGTCATTGGTGACTGTTTGAGTTTACTGGATCAGTGCCTCTCAGTTGGTGTTAAGCTTACACCATTTGAGAGGTAGAGTAGGTTTGTGATCTTTTTATGTGCATGAGAGGTAAATAAATAGACGGAGGTAATAACGACAAGAAATGCTTGTCACTTGTAAGCATCAAAAGTAAAAATGCTTTGCCAACCCAGGTGGGTTTTTGTAAAAATTGATTATTCATGCATTTGATTTTAATTCGTGTTAGTTTTTTTTCAAACCTTCACATACAATTTAATATTGTTTTATAAACACAAGACGATTAAAGGCTTACCAGCCTTAAATTGTCAACGCACCGTTCCTATCTTTGGTGGTTATTTGTGATGTGCATTTCTTGCCGCCAGGCAATCCGTCTGTTTGCTCACTTTCTAATTCTGCATCAAAAATGAATGTATAAGTGCGTTTCAGAGTTTTCTCTAAGAAATAAAATATCATTTTTACAAATGGTTTGTTAGGTAATGACGTGAAATTGTGAATTGCTATACATATCTGAGTTGAAAAGTCAAAGTGTAGAAATGACAGAAAAAACATAAGACCAACAGTTATTGGATTAAGAATGAAATGTTAAAATGAAAAGTGATTTTTGTGATGTATTATGTTGTGTTAAAAAATTAATTATAAGGCGTCTGCTTTCATTTTATTTATCAAGGTATGAGAAAGTTAATGTTTTATGTGAATATGATAGCTTTCAAAAATAAACAATGGACAGGGTTGGACAGTTTTTTAACAAACTATTAATTTGTCTATGGCATCACTCTGAAGTGAAAATTTACTGGTATACTTTAGACCCCACAAAATGTCAACTGACTCACTATTCAGTGAGTGATTATATTTATAGTTATCGTTCCAATTTTGAAATATTTTATGTTCTTTTGCACTTTTTTCGTTTAGATTAATTTAAATTTAGAAATAATAGAATAGAAATTGAATTTCGACCTTAATAAAAATATATAGGATTGAACGAAATGGCGACATGGACGACGCGTCCAAATTTCTGTTCAACGCAGCGCTTAAAAAGAGCGTGCCTTGTACCACGAAACTAGAGAGCGCTACCAATATACGACGCATGTAATCCAATTAAGCGACAGTTGCTAATCTATATACGCTGTTTAATTATTTATCAACTCAACAATAAATATATATGATACCATGATATAATGCCTAATGAGCCTGGTAAGGAATGCTTTTAAATTGGTCGAAGTTATACCAGTGGCTGCATTTCATAAAGGTAGAAAGCCACTGCCTATCCTACCAAATTAGATAAATATTAAATAATTCATCAAGTGTAATTTTGTTATGTTTCGAATGAGTAAACAAATTTAAAAATTAGAAAGGTGTGAAACCTTAAAGTTTAATTCGTTTTTACCAATACAAATCACCTCCACTGTCGAGCGGCGGTAAAAAGTTTATGTAGGTGCATAAAAAATAAAGAAATATTCACACATAACACGTTTAGATAAATTTTCAAACGATGTAGATTGTAAAGACAAACATTAATCAATGTGAATTACCAATTATAATATCAATGAGCGTAAAAATAATATTTTTATCTATCTGAGCCAGCGACTTCGTCCGCGTGGAATATAACAAAAAGTTATTACTTAATATTTTTTTTAATTAAAAATACCCTTTTTGACTCATTACATCGCTACTTACAGGTCCAAGTCCATTTTATATCAGTCCATCCGTTTAAGACATTAGCTGGAACAAACAAACATATAGAAAGACATAAAATGAAAAAATGTTATTTTGGTAATGTAACGTACATTTACATGCGCGCACATAAGCCGCACGTTACATGGTTATTTCAATATTACAAACAGATACTCCAATTTTATTTATTTTAATTGATTTGCGTAATAATTTAAATGTAGTTAGAACTTCACAGAGTAATCTGATCATACAGATGATAAAGACCTTAGACTTTAAATCTTAGTTTGGTCTGTGTTAACGTAAAAAAAATTCAATGGTATAACCAAATAAACAAATTAAATAAATGGAAAGCAACAGCTGAATTGTGGGATACACTATTTTATTTGTTTCGTGCTAGGTTATGTTTTTGTTATAACGGAGATATATTATGTGCTTAATGTCGACTTGGGAGTATGGATATAGTATATGGAGGAGATCTGTTATTTACTATGTCATGAAAAATTGTTTGAAAAATTTGTTTAATTAAGGAAATCGAAAGTCATTCTTACTACAAAGAACGAACGTCACATTGAATATTGCTGTAGCTATTGCAATTTGTATGACTATCGTAATCTTGTTAGATATTGAACGTCCCTTATCATTCTGTAATACACGATAGACAAATGTACCTAAGAACAATCTCGACCCGGTCAGTTTAAAAAAATACGCATCGTAATCAGTCTATCCCGTCTATCCGTTGAAAAGCTATGATGGTATCGAATATTTTTTTATGTGTGTTAATCGATTTCTCCGTCACTTCTGAATAGATTTTAAAAATTATTTTCGTACTTTTTAGCGCTCTTTCGAGATGATTCTAGAGTCTAGATTCATTTTAAATTGAAGAAAATACTTTTTTTTATGTACGTTGATGAATTACTTTCGTGTACTTATTGAAACTAAAGCAGTTTGCAGCTTGCAGTTTCGCTGCGCTAAAATTATCTAAATAAAACAAAATCAAACATTAACCGTCACAGTTTAGTGTTTATTGACCAGCGAGGCTATTCAATATCTTTTTAGTGATGACCTCTGGGTAAAGTGTATACATCAAATAGCTGTCACATGACGTGTTTTGTATTTTCTATCTCTATTATTTTTCTGTTGGTCACAGGAGATTGCAAATATTAAACACGTCATTTGAAAGCTATTTGATGTACACTTTATCCAGTAATCATCGCTAAAATGATACGGAATCAGGCCCCAGTTAGTTCTGTCGCACTGTAATTTTTTTCTTACAATCTAGAAGTTTAATATGATTAAGTGCATTGTTACTTTTTGAATAAAAATAAATTGTTTTTAAAAATACATAGAAAACAGCGTCTAGAGAACGCAGCGAACTTCGTACCGCCATTGACAGCTAATAACAGTTTTTTCGGCAACAAATTATGTATTGTCTTTTTCATTTTGTTTGTAATTTTTCGTCTAAACATTTTTCTGGTGCCACAATTAAAAAGTAATAAAAAGCCTAATTTGTCGAGCTGTTCCCGAGTTTTGTGTTTAGTAACTCATTTGGCGGTGCATTTTAATTTGCAAACAAATGTAAACCAAACTGATTGGCACAAATGTATACCAAATCCTGCTTTTTCTCAAAGCAAACGGCTATTACTATGAATATTTATGAAATTGTTTTGTTACATTTTTAGTGAAAATAGATAATAATGTTGTTAATATTGCAATGTTTGTTTATCACAATGATAAAAACTGATATGTAATTAATTAAATGAATATGTTACCGATCATGATGTATTCACTTTTTGTTGCGTTTATTTTAAGTCTTAGAACTTCATTCTTATTAGAGATAAAGACAAATAACTTGACACAGCTCGTTTCTTTCCCTAATGCATAAGACCTGCTTGATAGTATTTTGATAGCTGGTTTAAAATTGTGAACTTTTTGCTATATTTGCCCCAAGTTTACTGAGGTCATAATAAAAAATAGCATGCAAATAACATTAATATGTTTATACAACAACGATCAGGGTGCTGATTATGTATCTCAGTTGCCAACTCAAATGGAAAAGTGCACATCAAATAGCTGTCAAATGATGTCATTTGTGTTTGCTATCTCTTTTGTATTTGTGTTGGTCATTGGAGATAGCTAATATAAAACACGTCATTTGACAACTATTTGATGTACACTTTTCCGTTTTGAGTTGGCAACTGAGATACATAATCAGAAGCCTGTTCATATACAATATATAAGTAATTATAAATATATTAATTAAGAAAATTTTTAAACTGCTCCAACTTAAAATTTTACAAATTATTTAATCATAAGATAGCTTGGCCAAATTAATCAGCAGATAGCTTCAATCTTAACTTTATGAATGCATCAATAAGTCTTAAATTATGAAGTGGTCTAAGAAATTAATATTTTTATGACTATAATTGTATACTATTTTAGTTTTTACACATATATGACGAAACATATTTTTGTTTATTTTTAATTTCTTTTTGTATTTTTAGCTAAACAGTGACTACTGTAATCATATTTTGTAATAAAACAGTAAAACAGTCGTATGTGTTTTGTTTTTGTGGACAATATTTTCTTGAATCAGGAAATGCGGAAATTCATTATAACAGATGTAGAATATGTCTTTAAAAATAGCGCCCATTTGGACGGAACTCATCGCAGCGTAATAATCCGCCTAGATCAGTTTGAGACATTTTGTATGGAGCAGCGCCCATTGTGCCGGGGCGCATTGACGCGGAATTTTTCGCGGCGGATATCCGCGAGGCACCCCGCGCGCATTCTCCGATGCGGCCTAAAGTCACCAAAGACCACGATATCATTATTGTTAATAAAGCACTAATGACATTTTCGTATAACAACTACTAGAGGCGTCACTTTCCATACCTGGCGATTTTAACGTCGAGTCGCCTTTTTATGTTTTTGCTCTACCCTTTGTACTTGGTAACAAAAATTCACGCATGCTGTCCGGCCCGCCTCATTATTCTTTGCAATGTGATGCGCCCCGACCCGACACGCTCCGCCCCGTCAACAGTGGGCGCTATTCTTTACTAAATCCTTCCTTTAAAGTCCTTCAAATGACACAGAATGTGACATGCCTAACGAATGTTCCCAACGCCCACCACCGCGACCAGATTACGAATAATCGTGGTTTATTAGACCGGTTCGGAATTAGCAAAATAAAGGCTTATTCTAAATCTACAGTTTACAGAATAGATCAGACAGTTTTCTCCGAGTTGATCCTAATCCATTGAGTAGGTAGAATAGATCATCTGCCTCTCTACCAGACAGCTTATTGGAGGACAGGAGCACTGGTGGTGGTGGAGGAGGATCATGTTCCGAAGGGTAGGGTAATCGGTAGACTTGCAATATTGTCGTAATATCCTAGCCACCCACCTATAACATCTATGGTGTCCCCACAGTTGTACCATTAGAAGACCCGTGTGCTTGTTCGCTGATTTCTTATATAAATAAGTCTGATTGTTTTCTTTATTCATTCTGCATTATTTTAGCCATTCACGCAGGTATAGTGAAATAAGCGAGGTATATTCATGGGATATATGATTGAACACTACTATGACCAGTAACGTAATTGCCAAATTGCTCAAATTAATGCACTTCTTTATTTATCTGCAAACCAGATGGATTTTCTGATTACGTCTGTGGTCTAGCGGTCTGGTTGGACTTCGAATTCGTGAAGTCCCAGATTTGATCTTCGGGTCGAGCTACTAAGATAAAAGGTTGTTTCTTAAATTTTCTAATATAAATAACGTTGCCCGGTCGGCATTTTTTTGTATAAAAGGAGGCAAACGGGCAAGTGGATTACCTGATGGAAAGTGATCGCCGCCGCCCACGGACATCCGCAACACTAGAAGAATCACAGATCCGTGGCAGATCTTTAAGAAATTAGTACTCTCTTTTCTCGAAGGTTCCTAAGTCGTATCTGTTTAAAGAAACCGCCTGGGTAACTGGTTCCTAAATATGTTGTACGTGATAAGAAATACTTTAGGAAACGCACGATGTTAGAAATCCGGGCATCAAGATGAGGGCATGATACCTCTGATGATATTTAAGGCTTGACGCAAAGTTCAAAGGTAAAATTTACCGGCAGGAATCAAACCAAACAACCTCTCAGAAGAAACCCCAAAGCACTGAAACTCAACATCTCTACGTAACGTAGGTAATTGCCCGGTCATTGACAATTCGAGACGCTGTACGTTGGATGCGGTCAAAAGGAAGTCACAAAGCTAGCGAAACTTCTGCTGTTTACTAGTACTAGTGGTCGCCCATTGGTCGAAATCCGACATAATACATTTTAATATCTCGTTGATAAGAACGCCATCTTTATTTCTCAAGACCAACTACTTTGTTTCCAAACTTTTAGTGCGCCATCTGTGATCTTTTATCGTTATCATCAATATATTTGTTTGTGTGTCAAATGCATGGTAGTGTGGGTAATGTTTTACTTATTGATTTAAGGTACTTTATAAGCATTACTATTGAAAAATATTAGCGTTCTGCACTTCTCCTACACATAAACTATAAGTGTGCCAAATTTGATGCTCCTGCGTCCGCGCAATTTTCGTAAAAAGGGGTCCAAAGTTCTGGCATTACATATTAATATATAGATTATAATCAGACGCCTTACTATGAGTTACGGCGCTATATTCGCTAGCGCCTTAAATTAGGTGTATGAACTTACAACATCGCCTCTACTGGTAACTATTAGAACTATATTTTTCGAACAAAGTGCTTATACTTCTAAAACTATCTTCAGCAAGGTAAATGGTGAACTAAATCACTGTTAACTAAATTGTTCTTAGCAATTGGATGGTTACAATCTAATGCCAATTTTTTCCGATCCTAAAACAGTCATATCTATGTTACAAATAGGTACAACTTTTTTTATATAGTATCTCCAAGTTCTTCTGGGACCCCTTCGTATAATAGTCTATCTGCCTTCCCGCCTGGCAACTCGTAAGAGCCGCTTTTAGTTTAAATACGTTATTAGCACCATTCCTGTTGCTAAATTTATATACAGTAATTTATTTACTAAGGGATTAACTGCCTTTTTTTTCCGCAGGGCAAGGTTGCCGGTGGACTTGCACATTGGACCTAACACACCTGCAACAGGGCAAGACGCCCCTATAACTTCCACGGTGCCTATTTAGTAAATATATATTCTTTGGTCACGGATGTCTATTACCAACAGGAAAACGGAGTACATGTTCGATATAGCAATCTGTTGAAAACAAAGTCGTGTGCTACCATCCTAAAGCTTTTGCTCATCTAACCATCAATCTGATAGTTGATCTAATTCAGAGGGACACTCACTTAATGGATGATTTAAATACAAAATAAACAGTAATCAAATATAACAATGTTTTATATTTTTTCTTACATTAGGTTTAGCTTACACCGAATAACTAAATATTTTAGTATATTTTAAAAGAAAAATAAACAAATTAACAATTTTCTTAGAATAGAATATTTTTTTGTGTACAAGCAATTGTCAATGTCATATTCAGTACTAGACAACTGAGAACTGGTACAATAAGGCCCACTTGCACATTCCTGGGTTAAACATTTAACTCAAAGTTAGCTTCTAACATCGGACTAATTCAATATATATTTTACGGTTTACCCAGTTAATTAACTTAACCCAGAAACGTGCAAGTGGCCCTAAAAGTCTTAGTTCAACCAATTAATCTTGATGAAAGAGGCTACATGGCATGTTCTATTTGCTTTGGAAGTGTAATACAAACCTCCGGGAATTGTTTGGAAGTTAAAAAGGTAAAATATTCATGACACAAATGTTTTGCTTTTAAAACATGAGAACACTTATTACAAAATAAAACAATTTAAAGAAAAGAAAATTAATTTTTTTCCTGAATTATTGAGAAACATATAATTTTAAGTCTGATGAACAATCGGAGGCTTAAACTTAAAGATTAATATTAATCATTAATATTAATCAATGATTTGCATTGAATGTCATTCTGAAGATATCAAATCCATCTCTGGGCCATGCATGTGCCAGATTACATAACATTACTTGTTGTTATTATGATGTTGTTAAGGTGTGAATCCACATTTATAATAGGTATATTAATATGGATATGTATACGCAAAGCAGTTTCTGTTACATGGTAGAATGAAAATTTACAAGACTTCAGTACATTCTTGTAGTTTGAGCTTGGGATTGAATACAAGTAAATAAACTGCTAGGATTTATTTTTGTGTTCAATGTTACATACAAGTTTGCTATTCAAAATTATTCTAATTATAGATATGATTGCAGAAAAATACTGGCATATCAGCTAGAATCAAGTTTGGAAATAGAAAATAGGTAAACAAGGTATTTATTTATTAAAGACTGAACACATACAATATAAAGTTTAAATATAACTTGTTACTGAGTTGATTTAATGAATACTAGTGTGACTCTAATGGCTACACACAGAGACATCGATTCTTTTTTAATCACTCATTAAGTGATCATGTTTTCGTTTCATGAAACACAAGTTGACTTAATGATAATTATGTTAATTGGCGTCTCTGAGTCAATATCTTAATTACACTTAATATCTATATATTCAATAAAACTTATAGGCACCAATTAACTCACCATATTTTTTCTCTGGAACAATTCAAACATGTTTTTAATTAAATTCTTTGCAAATTAATACATAGGTATTGGTATTGGGATAGCAGACAGCTAATCTTTAAACTTTAAACTAATCTTTATTCTTCATAAGTTTAAATAGTAAAGGGTATTATAAGCTTAATATACAGTTAGTAGCAAAAATGATGACTGAATGAATTCTCTGTTCACACAACTCCATAAGGATTGTCATGACTACAAATTAAATATGAATAATGTTACTATATTAGGTATGATTAATTACCAATACCGGTGGTATTTTGTATGAATATTTGCATATCTAAGTATAGACTATGAACTAGCAACCTGTTTAAGTGGACCTTCCAGATATTGTGCAATAGCATTTATTTTTTCTTTTAAAATGCCAAACCCAACAGTCTCTTTTGCATACAGACATAACAATAAATTAGCAACTTGTGTCACTGCTATCTTTCCATTTAGGCAATCTACTAAAATTAGATGTAATTTGTCCTCTTTAAACACATTTCTGCCATGTTTTTCATATGCCGACCAAACATTGCTTGCTATTGCAGCTGTGACTCTTGCATCCTTATCATTGTACCCCGAGTAAGCCAGTAAAGCTCCTTGATGATTTAATAATCTGCAATTAATTAATAACACTAGAGGAACAACTTCAAGCTGAACTGAAAATAAGTTATATTGGTAATATCTTACAATGTATTTTCAACACCGCCCGTATTTGCTTGGCTTAGTACCTGCGTTAAAGCTTTTGGTTTTAACATTATGGCACTTTTAAACGTTGATGTTGTAACAGTATTTATCAACAATATTTAATAAATTAAGGACAATAAGACACATTCAATAAAGAAAATGACAGCTGTCGCCTATCTGACAAGTGACAACTGACAAGTACACGGAACAAAGTATAGTACTCTGACAAGTAACAACCGACAGTTGCTGACAGTAGACAGTACCTACCTACCTAACATTATATTATTACTTGCATTTTGTAATAATAACATAATAATAAACTGACATAGATCAAATCCATATCAAATCAGCCCTATTAGGGTAGAGTATTATAGTCTTTGTATTAGGGCTTCTAAGCCCCACTGAGATTATTAAATATGTCAACATTGGGGATTAGGGAGGAGGGGTTCAAACTAAGTTTTTGCCTCCTACACGTACTTCGTTGATCCAGTAACCTTTAAAAACAATAACTCACATTAGTTATGTATTGATTCAAATTTATACCTAAACGTCTTATATAGTTCTATTATAGAGAAATAATAACAAATTACATATTAAATGCAAAGATTAATACAGGAGCAAGAAAACATTAACCAAAAAATATTTGGGAAACCGTTTATTTAAATGAAAAAAATTTAATTTGAAATCATATTTTAATATCATCCAACAACCTGTTACAAGCATGAATTCATCATTGTCAGACATTTTGTTTGTTTTATGAGCCTGACGCTAGGTACTTTTTCGGAACAGAAAAAAAATCATTTTGTTATTATTTTGTTTACCCTTAAATAGCTACCTAAGCTACCTAAGTACAAATTAAATTTGCTATACATTAATTCGACTTAATATACATACCGGTATATTAATAGGTATAGTGAAAGTATTGGAGGATTGTAAGAGAAACATTGTGTCAACGTAGGTACCTAGTTGGAAGAGAGACAGGAATACATTACAGTATACACTATTTAAATCTTCGAAGATAAGAATGAAAACGCGTTTTTCTTGACGGTACGCAAGTCTTGGACAAATTACACAAATTGATATACTTAACTCCAAAGTAAGCAAGTTTAATGTTTGTGTATATAAGTATAACAGTGGTAAGTCAACGATACTAACAAAATATGTTAACATTTAAATAGATATCGAAATTAAAAGAATACTAAACAGTCAGACCTGAAAATACAGACACGACTTATCCCACAAATGCCTGCCCCCTTCGGGAGTAGGACTAGAGCCTTGCGTTTGATCGGTGGAGTTAGGCATATCGGTGTACGCTAACTCCTGGGCCAACGAGGCGGTCTATATTGTCCACTTGAAAACCACCGGGTGGTTTCTAATTCATCGAATCTGTTGTTTCATCTTCAGACATCGCGAGAGCTTGCGTACATCTCAATGCATAGCGATCCTCTGTCTTGTGATTTTATACCTCATACAATAGATTCGAAAAACTAGTTATCTACGGTGGTATTTCCAAACTTATGAGCCGTTAAGAAAAGTGCGTGCTAATTTCTAACAAGTCAATATCGCGTCTGTGATACTTCTGGTCCTGCTAATGCCCGAGGGCGACGGTGTTTACTTATCATCAAGTGACCTACAAGTACGTGTACATCTCCTATAAAAAAAGAACAGTGTATCTAATTTTATTAAAAATCGTTAACACTTGCGAATATTTGCAACAATAGCGCCCCCAAGCAATAACTTTCACTGTGTTAGTCCAGGGGGCTGATTACGTATCGTCTAAGAAGTGATGTTCACTATGTAAAGTGTACATCTAATGGTTGTCAAATGATGTGCTTTACTATCTCCAATGTATTTCTGCTGTTCACTGAAGATAGAACACGTCATTTGACAGCTAATTGATGTACACTTCACGCAGTGATCATCACTGTTTAAAACAGATTATCTGTCGTCCTGCCTGGCAGCTCCTAAGAGGCGAGCAAAAGCGAAACAACACTGGTGGAAGTGCTGTTTACAAACTTTCCCGGCTAGGGATCCGCCTCTTACCTGTTCCTGTTGCCATGTCATGATACTATCACAATTGGCCTGACACCTTGGCCACAAGACAGCGACGCACCAAAAACATCTAGTGTTTATAGGCTAGGTATCTTACCATCAGGGTAGCCACATGCTTGTTCCCTGTATTTTAACATAAAAAAATTATATCTTTTCATACATTCAACATTTATTCTGCCTATTCTTTTTCTATACTCCAGTCCATAGTTAATATACGATTTTTCTGTTGATTGGTCCTAACATTTACAGCAATCATTCTCCACTAGGAGTTACATTCATAACATATTCCAAGTTTTTGTCTTAGTATAAACTAGGCCAGCTTTTTTCTATACTGAGTGAAAATTCCGTTTTTGTATCAAATAAAGCTTTCAAATCTTAACTACAGAAAAATACGACACAAGACACTTAAAATTCAAACATCACACACTTTAATATGAAAAGTATAAAGGGATCAGGGTTAGGTACTATATTATTATTATGTATGCACTTGCAAACAATACCATTTCATTAAAAAAAATACTATTACAACGAAGTTCTGAAAATCCACTGTGACTTATAAATTACTCACTTATTGAGAGAAATGTTATAAATGACACAAATAATAACTAGAAGAATATTTATTTAGCGCATTTTCTTTTGTTTTATTAAATAATTTCTAAAAGCAATTTGCTTTTCTTTGAATGATCTTTTAACTTTACCCTTAGCTTTATGCTTCACCATTTGATATGATTTTGTTTTTCTTTTCTCTCTATTTGTCTTTGAACAGTTTACATTTTTCCTTCGATCTTTATACCCAAACTTATCTCTTTCTTCTCGACCTTTTAGAACTGTTTCAAGTCTTGCACTTTTGTCATGCTTCCTTTTCTTGTGTATATTTTCAATGGCGGATAATTGTACTAATTCTGATTCATTTTCTTCTTCCTCAACAACACTCTTATTACGTTTTACACCTTTTACATGCTTTTTCAGCTGCGCTGCCTCAATGCGCTTGAAATCTTCATCAGTAAATATTTTATCCATAGCAACTTCACGGGCTACTTTTATTTTTTCATCTTTACTTATTGGATCACTGCTACGTTTTGCTTTTAATATTTTTCTTTCACTTTTTGTAGCTTTACTTTCAATACCTACATTTTCCGTTTTTTCATTTTGATCATCATTACTGGATCCTTGTTCTTCATCACTATCTTCTTTATCATTTTCTGTTTCTTCGTCACTTCCTTCACTGTCTGTAGAAATATTTATCTCATCGTCTGAAGATGCAACATCAACCCATTCATCGTCTGAGCTATCCTTAGCTTTTTTATTTTTATTCTTTTTGCTTTCTTTAATCTCTTCTTTTTCAAGTAAAACTTCAGATCCTGGTATGTAATCCTTAACTTCCATTTCTCCATATTTCTTGGTCTTCAGTTCAAGTGTTGCTTCTGAAGGCCTTCCTCTATCTTTTTTATGTAACAAGTTAGGCATTGATTGCCTGTACAATTGAATTAGAGATCTTGCAGCCATCATTACTGATTTTTCTTTATAGGATTTATATTGCACCAAATCTCTTAAAAGATCTTCATTAATAGCAAGTGGACAACGGGCACAAATCTCCCGAACTGCATTTAACCCAACAGCCATTACGTCTGTCGAATTTCTTTCTGTAATAAAATTATTTGCAATAGCTTTCATCACAGGTTCAATGACTTCAGGTGGTATTAATTCATGTGATGCTTGTGCCGCAAATTGTAATAATCGAGTAACTTCCCTTTGATGAGGCATAAGTAATCTTGCCACAAATGGATAAAAGTTAAATAAAAACAAGTCATGCAACCCAATCAATCTTGAAATTACGTCTAATAACATAAGCTTCACTTCAAATCTATCATTTGATGACTCCAATTGTTTAAATAATTTTTCAGCAAACCCTTGTGAATTATTTATAAGATGCAAAGCTGAAAAATTAAAAACTGGTGCCTTACTTTTCTTTTTCTTTAATTTCTTTGCAACTTTTTTTACCTTCTCAACCATCTTTTCTCTTTTCCTTGTTTTCTTATTAAATTTATTAGATATCATTGTATCTCTGGGATCAACTTCATCATCACTATCAGAATCTGGTTTTTCTTCTTCATCTTTGCTTAAGAAGAATTTCAGTGATGCTACCATAACTTTGGTAATTTTAGAGAAACAACCGATATCAGCTATCATGTTTACAGTTTTACTATCATTCCAAATGTTTTTATGGTATAATTCTATTAAAATATCTACTGCTAGCTTTGCTGTCTTAGAATTTGTATCACGTAGCATAGTATAGATAAAGTTTTGTAAAGTAGTATTTAATT
The DNA here is from genome assembly GCA_002245475.1 of Calephelis virginiensis. NCBI lineage: Eukaryota > Metazoa > Arthropoda > Insecta > Lepidoptera > Riodinidae > Calephelis > Calephelis virginiensis. The sequence goes on from NJDC01002492.1 coordinate 38,629, forward strand.
TTGCGTCTTTATGTTTTATATTCATATTCTTTACATCAGTTATAATGTGGGTTTTAAGGTATTCCCGAAGATTTTTATCTTGGCATTTTATCAAAGTAAAAAATAATTCCATTAAATCAAAAGCGGTTACAAAATTTTTATTTCTTAATAAGATAAGACATTTGCAAAGAGACAACCTCATATCATTGTGTAATGTCGTGTTATGCCTTTTCAGGATATCGACAATCTTTTGAGGAAACATTTTCATTTCATTAGGAAAGCATTGTGTTACCTGTGCTAAGAACATAGCTTGTTCGTCCAATTTTTTGTTATATTCCGTAGGGTTCAAATTAAAAATTTCAAGTGTTGTTTCGAAATGGACAAGTTGTTGGTGGAATTCATCTTTGTATGATGCGGGATCCCTTTTAATTAAATTTTGTAACTGTGTCAAGTTATTTGGTAGCTGATTGTTATGTCGCACCATATTTATGCCTTGTCTTTCACTTGCAATAAAAGTAAAACTTCTTTCACAGAAATTAATAAACTACTTTACCTACAAACTCCAAATAACCTAAAAATAAAAACTTGCATATGGTTTTGACAATTACTATTTTTTTTTTATTCCCCCCAGTCGGGGAAAGGCAAAGGATCTGTGTCCATACAGCCACGTCTTCCGTATTAACAAATTTTTTCTTGTTATATATTTTCAATTTATGTCTTCCGTATTAATTCCTTATTTCGGTCATTAGTCACTACATATTTACACAGTCTTGTCTGGATCTTGAGTAAAGCGGTGGTTTCTTTACACAAGCTCGTTTATGAGATTTGGCGGCAGCGAGGAAATTCACGATACACTAATTTCTTCATGATTATTTCATTAGTACACTTTCAATGAACAAAATCAAACTAATTCCCACCTAAATTAACCAATTTTACTCATATTTTACACTGAATTCAATAATTATGAAAAAATTACGACCATCTTCATTCACGATGGCGCCAAAACTCTTGACAATTACTATTTTGTCAAATGTCACACGTGATTTTTTTTAAATTGTTTTTTGTTTTTTTAATTTTATCCCAGTCGGGGAAAGGCAAAGGATCTGTGTCCATACAGCCACGTCTTCCGTATTAATAAATCTTTTTCTTGTTATATATTTTCGATGTATGTATTCCATATTAATTCTTTATTTCAGTCATTAGTCACTATTTACACAGTCTTGTCTGGGTCTTGAGTAAAGCGGTGGTTTCTTTACACAAGCTCGTTTATGAGATTTGGCGGCAGCGAGAAAATTCACGATACACTAATTTCTTCATGATTATTTCATTAGTGCACTTTCACTGAACAAAATCAAACTAATTCCCACCTAAATTAACCAATTTTACTCATTTTTACACAAAATTAAATAATTGTGAAAAAATTACGGCCATCTTCATTCATAAAGGCGCCAAAACTCCTCTGTCACACGTGATACGACATTGACACATCAGCGGGGCTAGAATGTACACTTTCGTCTTGGCACGATCGCGTCGTTTCGCTTAGACAATGCGTCTCCTTTCGAAACGTCAACGTTTCTTAAAAAGCTAGAATAATCAAGACTTCAAGCGATATCGTGCAGACGTTGAACAATGACCGAAATTAATTGGAAAAATTGAAGTTTGTCTCTATGAAAATGACGTAAAAAGTGTCAAAGGCTTGGCGTCAATTTCTTTTTTTTAAGCATATGGCTTTAGCCCTAGATTATAGTTATTGTAGCAAAGAGTTTGAAAGTATCCTACTTAAAAAAATCCAAATTTATCAAACATTGCTTGCCGTTGACGTGTTCCGGTTCGGAGGGTAAGGTAGCTGGTAAGCTTACTTTTGCTCGAGGACTAATATTCCGGTCTCTGGTTGGTAATGCACCAATACCTACCACCTTTGGTGTCTCTAGACGGCGTGAATTTCTTACCATCAGGACATTCGTCTGCTTGTTTGCCTTTCAATAGCATAAAAATAAATAAATAAAATAAGTAGCAATTCGTGATACTCAATAGAAAACTGGAGGAGCAAAAAAATAACTCGTAGTACAAAAAACGTAATAAGAAGAAAGAAAACAGGAAAATAAAAATTAAACAAAAATGTAATCAACACGAAATACTTAATAATTTAAAATTACTTCAATAATAAATATGAAACATACGGGAAACGCGACTGACAATACGATTAGTTCTAGAAACGTGGCATACAAGGCGATCGCAGGCAAAACGAACGTTCGTTTCGTTTCCAAAACGAATTCGTCTCTCAAATCTTAGTTTTGGACACGTTATTCTACGAACTTCTAATAATGTCATTCATCCGCTAACGTTTCATGACGTACTATCGTCTATCGCCGACGTCACGTTTTCTTTTGCATGGATGTTCTACGTTTTTTGAGTTTGACATTTCAATGTGGGCCAAAACGAAACGTTCGTGTCAAGACGACGGTGTTCATTCTAACCCCGCAGTATTTCTTTTTCTTTTTTTCATTTGGCCCTTTCTGGGACAGTCGACATACTGCCACGTCTTCTGTATAAAAAAATCTAAAAAGTAAATTATTTTATTTGTTATTTATTTTCAACTTACTTCTTCTGTTTCTTACTATGGGCTTAAATCGTCAAAGAATGACATGTCCAAAGAACACAGTAGTTGGTCATGTTAGTGTCATGTATTGAGTAAAGCGATGGTCTCCTTACTGACGCACAATTAGTGAAATTTGGTGGCAACGAGGAAATACACGATACACTAATTTGTTCACGAATATGTCACTTTAATTATTTATTTTGAATTAACTTTTTTAGCCAGTATTACTAATGCGAACGTGACTTTGTTCGTTACACTTTCAAGCCAAACCTACTTAACCAATCATCATAAACTTTGTACACATATTCTTAGAGGTATTAAAAGTATGATAGGATACTATTTTAATGACTTACATGTGAACGAAGACGTGGTTAAGGACTAGTACAGTCAGAAACTTTCTAAACATATTCTTAAAGGTATTAAAAGTAAGACAGGATACTTTTTTAATGACTTGAATGCGACCGATGACGTGGTTATGAATTAGTATAGTCAGAAATAGTTAGATAATGTCATGTCAGAGTCATGAGTAAAGCGGTGGCGTTTTTACTCAAGCTTAATAAGTAAGATATGGTGGCAATAAGGAAATACAAAATGTAGGTACTAATTTCTTTACAAATATTTAAGGTGTGCATTTTAACTGAACAAAATGCTACCTAAATTAACTAATTTCAATCATAATAATTAAGACGAAATCGTCCGTATTAGTATCAACTTTTTTTGTTGCTTATCTGAACTCATCGATTCCATGAATAATGGCTGTTGACAAGTTTTGAACAACACAAAATTTCACACTTCACACTTCACATTAAATTAATTTTGTTAAGCAATAAATATTTTTTAGGGTTTAATCACCTACTTCGTAAACTTACATTAGTTTTACCATGGTTTTACCTTAATTTTCGTTATAAGAAAAAAAATATGGACAGTTGTTGTTTTTACATCAAAAATATCCTACAACTGTGTATAAATAGTGAAATATAAACTTCATAACATAAAAAAAACCTAGTGTAAAATTTCAATGACCCCTTGGGATCCGCCCTTGTATTTGTTATTAGTTTTTTTATAGTTTACGAAACCAAATAAATCGACAGCCCTACTCATAGTAAGATGATCGTAGACCATAGGCACCAAGGTTAAAGGTGTTATGTTATGACAGGGATGTAAGAAATAACTGCGACCATTTTCTTACTTGTTCTTAAGTCTCTATAATTTGTGCATTTGTAGTCTTTGTTGTGCATCTTCTCTCTCCATGGCGTCAAACTAAACTTCGTCCTATTGGGTCAGACTAAAACATTTGACCAGGCTGCCTTCTCTTAAATAAATTTATTTTTATTGTTGATCATTTTCATAATTACTTCATAATCTTAATTTATTTTTAAAATAGTCATAAATCATATGAAAGTCATGTCAGGGTCTTAAGTGAATTCAAGAAGCTTAAGAGTAAAGTGCTAGCGTATGGGTAAAGCGTTGGCATCCTTCTGATATAGTGCCGCCAACTTCTTTTCACCTTTAGTTTTTACTGATTGAGAATTTTTTATAACTAGAAAATAGCGATACCTAGTAACAAAATAATAAAAAAATGTAGTTTGTGAATTTAATTTCACTATTTAGCAGTTTAGTTCCGATTTTGATTACCGAATAGACGTTTAAGGCCTTGTACACTTATAGACAAAACAAAATATGAGAGTTGTCATTAAAACAGCAAGAAAGGTTTTTTATCAGAAAAACCTGAATTCACTCATAAACCTAGCGTTATCCCGAATCCATTTTAGCAATGGAAACCAGGGTCCTTTTTTGAATTACTTCTCTATTTTCAATTATATAATACGCAACTATAGTTTTGTCACTGAGAAATTCTCGGTGAGAAAGATTACGATAGCTAGCTGTCGAATACGATACCATCCATCAAAATTGAGTTCGTGCTGCCAATTCCCATACATTGACTGTCGTTGACTATACTATAACATTTACGATAACCAGACTAAAAAGTTCATGCTACCGACTTTTAGTTGCTTAAACAACCGTAGCGGCGCTGCTCTAGTTTTCATAGAATACGATAACGATTACATTACAGAACGAGGGATTTGTGCTTGGGCTACTGATCATTTTGTTATACATTATAAATCCTTTGTTCATATCAAATAACGTTTCTTGAGCAGACTTATTTTGCAGTGGGTATTAGGTATTGAAAATAAAACACCGATAAAATTATATTTCAATTTAATACAAAATATTTTTTTATTAACAGTCCAACTGTCAGCTTTACTTAACCTACGATTTGTACGTCCATGTTTTATTTTGTATTATATTAGTTGGTCATGGCGAACATACAGCCTATCAACAACAAGAAAAAAAATCGTCATCTGGAGGCTATTAGGCACAGCTTCTGGAATAAGTTCACCGAATACGTCAGTAACCTTATCCGAACCTAATGACTGGTACGGTTATTATGAACTCTTCGAGAAATGTATCTTCTCGCCCATATCCCTGAAAAGGTAGGCAGAGGCACAACCTGGGCACCCACGACTAGCCGAAGATACTAAGTCCCACAATGTGATAGGTGGCAAGCGTATCGCCAACCGGGCACATATCCAATCCCGAGCAACGTTTTTTTTAAATAGAAGTAAAGTAAAAGTTTTACTTTTTTTTGTTTCTGTTTAGATAACTTATCAAATAAGTTTCCAGAAGAATTTATTGAAGGACCATTCTAGATTAGTCCAATACCAAAAACTGAACTCTAATTCCTGAACTTTCTTTTCGGGTCTATTTCAACACCCAAGTTATTTGAAATTAAAATAAAAATCCCGCAAGAGCAACTTATGTATCAATTCAAATAGTTTCTTCGATACTTTGATCAGGTGACGCTGAATCATCTTGTAGTGGTTTCTGCAAATTTTTCAATCTTCTTTCCAATTCTGTAATAAAAGGCTTACTGTAGTCAATTTTATAAAATTTCCTAGTAATGTCATAAATTCAAGTTTTTAATAAAAATTGTTTATTTTAGTTCTAGCATCACATCTTGTGGGATATTTTTTTTGGGAAACTCCGCGGGAGACAAAAAAAATTTTTGCAAAAGAGGACTGTATGGGCGTTTATAACTTAGGCCCAAGAGTTTTCCTCAGGGAAAAATTTAAATGAATAAATATTATAACACTAACCTCTCAATATATTGTTCAAAATTTAATATATTTTTTATGTTATGCAAACAAGCAGACGGATTTCCTGAAAGTAAGAAAATCACGCCGTCTAGAGACCCCATGTAATGTAATGGTGGTAATGGTGCGTTGCCAGCCTGAGACCGGGATGTTAGGCCTCGAGCAAAAGTAAGTTTACCGGCTACCTTATCCTCCGATCACGTCAAGCAATGCAAGCATTGACGTTATAGCAGCATGTCCATAAAAATATAAATTTCTTTCCCCGTCTTGGTCCGAGTCGGCTAAGTAAAACATACCATCTGCATCTCTGCCAGGCAGCTCGTAACAGGCGAGAACAGGTTAAGATAATAGTCACAACTAACAAGACCACTGATGGTAGAGGGCTATGCAGCAACTTGCCGGGTAGGGATTCATCTCGCTACCTATCGCTATAATAACTGTCATGTCCCGGAGAGCGGCCATAATGTTTTCATCAGGAGAGCCCTGTACTTGGGTTGGGTTATGGGTATATGGGTTACACTCCAGGAGAGTCGGCAGAAGTGGAAACTTGAATATTAACGTTGTGCATTTTTTATGATCTTGGAATGCAAACAAGCATACGGGTTTTCTGATGGTAAGAAATTCCCGTCACCTAGAGACACCAAATGTGGTAATGGTGCGTTGCCAACCTGAGGCTGAGATGTTAGACCTCGAGCAAAAGTAAGTTTACCGGCTACCTTACTATCCGAACCGGAACACGTCAACGGCAAGCACTCACGTTATAGCGGCAGGAATAGGTAAGGTGGTGGTACCAATCCGGGCGAGTCGATGCGAAACTCTATCACCTAGTAGGATGTCAGTTAACAAGGTAAGCCTATGCTCGCCTTTTACGAGCTGCCTGGCAGGAAGGCAGATGGTCTATTCTGCAAATGCACCAACATAGGGAAGATTTTGATATTTTGGAATGGTTAGGGAATAATTTTGCATGAATTGCTAATAATTAAGGAATTATCAGTATAAAAGTACTATCATTTATATGGTAGAATACAATAATCATTTATTGCGCTATCTTACGAATTTTCGTCTTAGGAAATTTCAGGTCACGTGTCCTGACGCGAGTTTAGAAGTTTTTACCCATTCAAAAAAAGTGCGCAACGCCACTAAAGAAGTTTTCACTTCAAAAAAAGAAAAAATGTTATGTAGGTACATTCTGTAAATACGAGGAATAAAAACAACCTTGCTGTGCATGTATCTCGACTCCACAGATTTAAATATTTCGTTTTACGAACATACCCTCAGTATCCGTAGTATCCGTTGCAAATTGCAGTAGTAGTTTGATTACTCTTTCTTCCGTGATTAGTCCGGGCCGATCAAGATCACGTAGAAATTGATATCCACTGTTAAAACCTTCAAAATGAAAAAAAATAAATAAAAATAAGTTTGGCAGCGACTCGTCCGGATTGGCGGTGGTACCAATTTCTGACCTGACCTATTTCTGCCGCCATAACGTCATGACGTGTTCCGGTTCGGAGGGTAAGGTAGCCGGTACACTTACTTTTGCTCGAGGCCTAACATCCCGGCCTCAGGTTGGCAACGCACCATTACCACCTTTGGTGTCTCTAGGCGGCGTGAATTTCTTACCATCAAGAAATCCGTCTGCTTGTTTGCCTTCCTATAACATAAAAAAAGTACGCCTTCCATACAACCGCCGACGTTATTGGTCGTATTTTGATATTTAAGACCCCATAACTTCGTCATAGATCACATTTGTGGAATCCCCTGCTCCGTTGTGACGGGTTATATTAGAAAAAGACCTTTTCTAGAAAAAACAATTGCGTTCAACAATAAAAAATTTTAAAGGTCCACTTTAACCTTATAAATGTGGATATAGATGATGACCACCTCGTAGCTTGAAGGGTTAGCGTACACGCCTAGCACAACCGACTAACCGCAAGCATCAGGATCGATTCCCGACAGGGGCAGAAAGAACAATGCCCATAATCGACCTGAGAAATAGTTATCGTGAATAAGATAATTGTTATCTACCTAATACTGCCACTACGTACTGTGTTTTTTATTAGTGATTAATGATTAGTAATATATTAAATAATCTTAAACATAATTTAAAAGTAAAATACGAATAATTGAACTACGAATACTTATTTTCAGTTGTATATTAAAGAATTAAAATTAAAAAATCATAACACAGAAAAATATTCTGTGTGAAAATGATTAATAGTTTTGACAGTGCTGTCGCGTCGTGTCATGCGAGATTAGTTTGACACTTTTGACAGACACAGATGTCCCTCTATAACAGAGTAAAGTACGTAACGTAACGGAGGTCTACACTGTGCGATGCCACATTTTTGATATTTTTTTTATAATTTTTGCATTTCTTACGGACTCCGATACCCTCTTACGATTACTTTTGGCTTCTGTCACACGGATACTGATTATTGCTTTTCGATTGGATTGGAAATATAATTTTAAATAACATTTTTTTTTTATTTAACCTTAATAGATTTTCCTTCCGACTTAAATAAAAAAAAATGAATTCATATTAATTTAAAGTAAACAATATTACATTAAAAACTAAAGTAGTGCTTCTTATACAACACGTAAATAAAAAAAATCATCTGACAGGTTTTTCAATGTATGAACGATGGGCATTGTTCTTTGTGCGATAAACATTGACATCTGCATTTTTGAGTCTGCTTAAATTTTTCTCGTATTTAGTAGGTACATCAGAAGAAACAACTTTTGTTCTACAAGTTTCAGAAAATAAGAATTTGGTTTATCAAAAATTCGTCGTCCTCGGGCAAAATGTAGCTTGCTTGCTTTTGATATACTGAAGCTGCCTTAGAAAGGGTATGCATTAGTTGCCAGTAACCCAGTATAATTTGCTTACTTTGAGGTTAGATTTTTTTGCTCTAATTTGTGCATTTAGTTGGTAAACACATTTTGTGCATCATAAACAAAGAAATTACTAAAAGTTAAAAAGTATTTCATACATACATAAAGGCGGTCTTATCCCCAAATCGGCAATCTCTTTCGGGCAAACTTACTGTATGCCGAAACTGTCAGTGAGATATTGCGAGATGGTTGCTATTAAAAACATGAAAAATATAAACCCCTAATATCAAGTGAGATAAATTAGTTTAAACTTATCTGACTTTCTAATTAACAAATCTAAAGCATTAAAAAATAGATAGCCAAGTAAGGTTCAGGTTTGTTCCTAACCTAGGGCACTAATGCTGTATGTATAGGTATAATATGTATGTTACCGTCTTTAAATAAAACAAAATAAATTAATACTCATTTCAAATCCAAAATTTTTATAACCCTCGTTTTGGGTTCTGTCCCCTGTAGATAAATAAATAAATAAATATCCCTGGACAAGTTACACAATTTGAATCTAACCCCAAAGTAATAAGCATATTATATGCTTGTGTTATGGGTGTTAGTCAACCCTACTTATACATAGGAATACTTAAATAGATAGCAGAATGAATTTAATAAACACCCAGACCCGGAAATGCAGACATCTATTTGTTCATCACACAAATGCCTGCCCCCGTCGGGAATCGAACCCGAATTTCGCTGTTGGTCATTGTAGTTAGGCGTGTACGCTAGCCACTCGACCAACGAGGCGGTAGATATATACTTAATAAGTAGCAATTGTTAAAATAAATAGGATAAATGCGGTCGAAATGAGAGCACTACGAAAAATCTGTGGTGTTACGCTCGCTGACCGCATTCATAACAGAGAGATCCGAGGAAGAGTGGGATTGAGATAAAGTGTTGGTTTTAAAAGAGAAAGGGCTTGCTCCGATGGTTCAGATGTAGAAAGAATGACAGATGAAATATTGATTAAGTACATATACAATGCGAATGTGGATGAATGAAGCTACCTAGGTCAATGTCAACCTAGGTCTCCCTACGGAGATCAAATCGCTCGGGTGTTATCCGAAGATGGTGTCAAGAGTCTCCGAAACCGGCGTCTTTGTATGAAAAGGATAATGAATGTAGAGGAAGCAAGGCAGGTTTGTCAGGACCGTGAGGTTTGGCACTTGATGCCTCTCCCTCTCTGCCTACTTCGTAAGAGACTTGGCGTGAAGATATGTATGTAGCAATTATTGTTTTTAAAACATATTGGGATTTAATTTTATTGCTGTTTTATTGTAAGTATAGATAGATCACACAAGCGGAACTTTGACGCATCTTTATAATTGTACATTTTAGCACCGGATCGGGACACACCCACTCGGTTCTAGACTTACCTGCAGCTACGTCCCCGGATTCCAAGGTTTTCTTTATATCAATAAAACGTTGAATGAGCGCGCTTTGTTCTTGTAGAGCGGTTCTTTGAGTACCTGATAGAAAAAAATATGGTGATTATAGTTAGTAGTATCACAGTACAAATGTACCGTCTTAAAACTACCTACAAACTTTTGAAACGGAACAGAAATGCGCATTAGCAAGGTTCAAGCGGGTTTCGTAATGCTGCAGACTGCAGTAGCGAGTTTCGCATCAAAAAGAGTGGTCACGGTGTCATTTGTTTCCGCGATTTTTTTTGAAAATGCCACGAGCATACCCTTCTAAGAGATTACTGCTTTTGTTATTTGTAAACTACATAGTTATCGCAATTCTATTGATTGATTACTACAGACTAGTAAATGCTAAAATAATTAAAACATGGCAATCTTATTGCTTAAACGGAGTGTAGGTAAGTATTTTATTAACTAGGCTTAGTTTCCATACTGGTCCATATTGGTTCTGTGGTAGTATTAGTTCACGCTGACTTCCAACGAGTAAGAAAGTTTTTCCGTAAAGTTGGCATAAAAATGCACATGGCGCGTAGTTCTTTTTGTAACCTGGTGCAAGTGCAATCGACAGACTAGTAAATGCTAAAATAATGAAAAAAACATGGCAATCTTATTGATTCAACAGAGTGTAGGTAAGTATTTTACTAACTAGGCTTATTTTCCATACTGGTCCATATTGGTTCTGTGGTAGTATTAGTTGACGCTGACTTCCAACGAGTAAGAGAGTTTTCCCGTAAAGTTGGCACAAAAATGCACCTGGCGCGAAGTTTTTTTTGTAACCTGGTGCAGGTGCAATCGAGTGCAACAATCAAATAGCAACTTTTCGCGCCACTTCAAGTACATGTTTAGTATTTTTGTTGTTATAGTTAAGTAACTTCTTACCTTCAAGTTGTTTCATAAACAAGCAAAGGTGTGGGAATGTAAGAAAGTCAGGTCATATCCCACTAAAATTTATTAAAATAACCAAAAAGTCATGTGTTTGTCAAAATATGAACATTTATTTTTATTTAATCACTGCATAATATAAAAGAAAGTCGCTTCCTCTGTCCCTTTGTATGCTTAAATCTTTAAAACTACACAACGGATTTTGATGCGGTTTTTTTTAATAGTTGAAGAGGAATATTTATATGTATATTTCATAACCGTGCGAAGCCGGGGCGAGCCGCTAGTAACATATAAATAGTATGAAATATAACACTAAACAAAAGTTTTACGCAATTGCACTCAAGCAATAGAGAAGAACGAGTATGAATGAGAGCGTTCTATGCTCCCTAACTTGCCCACACATATCTTCACTGACATGCAGTGACATGATAACTACATCGGAAGCGCATTCAAGTGTTGCAGTTACTGCAGTTAGTGTTGTAGATATCCCAATGCCAATGCTAGTAAGCACAGTATAAATTGATAATTACCAAGAAGACCACTGGTAATAAAGTGATCATCACAAGTCGGCTATGGATTCATAATCTTATCTATTCTTGCCACCATATACAATATGTTGCAGTTCATAGGGTAAGGTAGCTGGTAGACTTGCACCTGTGGCCTAGCACTATAATAGCTATGGTTTCTTAGGCTACGATTATCTCTTTCATCCATGTGCTTTTTTGATGAATTATGCCATCAAAAGAGTAGGTTTTAACAGTTTTACGCAATTGCACTCAAGCGATAGAGAAGAACGAGTATGAATGAGAGCGTTCTATGCTCCCTAACTTGCCCACACATATCTTCAGTGACATGCAGAGACATGATAACTACTTCGGAAGCGCATTCAAGTGTTGCGTGAAATGTAGTTGCAAAACAGGAATGCGTGCAAAATTAATTTATAAAAAAGACGTTGCATAGAACATAGAAAAACAGACAACATAGAAAAAGGAGGAGGTTCCGACGGTTGTTCCGTATATTATGAACCAATTGTAAAAATTCTTATTTATTTGTAAGAGTATAATTCCGAAGTGATCATATTGCCACCAAATCATGACCTGAATAAGGAATCAGGAAAATCTAGGGACACTCATTTTTTTTGTACACTTAGACAACATAGAATTGAATTTAAAATGTAGAGTGATTCTGATTAATTTGTAAAATCTTTTGGTGTAGATGTATATAGGATTACTAATTTTAATAATTTTTACCAGCTTCAGCGTCAGTAGATTTCGATACACAACGTGCTGCTTCTTTCAGCGCTTCAAGAGCTTTTTCGTAATTCTGAAAAAAAAATGATTTGCTAAACTACAATTCAAACAAATGACTGATAGATAATGTTATAAAGGCGTTATTTGTAATGTACGAATCAATAAATAAATACACATTGTGCAACAAAAATTACAATATTAGCTATCACGTTACGTTAAATATTATTATATTTAAATAAAAGTACATAAAGGTGGTCTTATCGTTTCGGAACGATTTGTACCAACCTTACGATGAAGAACACAATATTTGTATTTAGAGTGGAGGTATGTTATGTAATGTGGTGACAGACTGACTGAATGTCCAAGGTACGGTAAAGCCACTGGTTTTGTAATATTTAAGCAGCTGGTATGGTGACGATAGCTATTTTTGTTAAAATTTTGCTACAACCAGTCGAGTTTGATTGCCTTATTTTATTTTGCCGCTGTAAAATCAATGTTCGACATCAGGGTCCATTTTTCAAGTGATAACATAACGAATATAAGCTCTACCGATAGTAAGAGAAGATCGTGAAAATAAAAATTATTTATTTGCGGAATATGTGTGTTAAAAAGTTGTTACAAAGATATTTAAGAATACCACATATTCTACCGCATTGTGGTATGCAAATATTTGATTAAATTTAAAGAAATTAAATATTTATACCCATTTTAACGTTTAAATCACAGCACTTATTTATATTTTTAATAGACATTTTACTTATTTATATGTTTAGTAAGTTTCATAATTTATTACAAACAAATTTAAAGGTAGATTAATTTTAATTCTATCTATCGTACACTACCACCGTTTCCGAACATAGCTAGTCAGGAGAAGAAACGGCGAAACCGTGACCCATAGACACCAATAGATGTTGTAAATACGTCACTGTCATGTTTGTTTGCTTATCTATTAATTTTGTAAAACAATTGGTTCACGTTACATTTTTTTTCAGTACGAGTTTGCTACAGTTTATAATACGGAAGGAAGGGGGAATAACAATGCAGCAGTTATTCTACTCACATCATAGTCTTCTATCTCCACCTTAGCGCACTCGGCGTAGAAGGCGGCCAGTTTCCCTAGGGCCTTGGCCCTGGTGTAGAAGTGCAGGATGTGGCGGGTGAGGTCGGGGCGCTGCCTCCAGGGCGCGCGGCGGCGCAGGAAGTCTGCCGCCATGAGCTGCACCGTGCGGTCGCGGGCCGCCGCCGCGAACGTCGCGACGCGGTCACAGTCGCCCGACCGCAGCAGCCAGCGCATCGCTCCTGCCTGGGCCGATGACGTCGGAATGTCGCATCAGGAAACATTCAGTATTTTTTTTATTGCAAGAGGAGGCCGCCGCCCGCGGACATTCGCAACACCAGGAGTATCACAGATGCCTTGCGGACCTTTAAGGAATGAGTACGCTCTTTTCTTAAAGGTCCCTAAGTCATAATTCTTTGGGGATACCGCACTCAGTAACTGATTCCACAAAGGTGTTGTGAGAGATAAAAATGTCTTCGGAATCGCCCAGTTGTAAAACGACACGCATCAAGATGATGGACATGATATTTAAACTCTGTCGCGAAGTCCAAACGTGGAAATCAGTGGCTGGAATTAAACCAAGCAACTCCTCAGAACATTCCCCATGATAAATGCAGTAAATGTAGAAAACATTGACGGTCGCCTATGTGGTCTAGCGGTTCAGTTGTTAGACTTGACTGCATGAGGTTCCGGGTTCGAATCCCGGGTCGGGCACCAAAAAGAAATTTAGGTTTTTCCAATTTTCTAATAAAAAAAATGTTGCTCGGGATAGGATGTGTGCCCGGTTGGCGATAGGCTTGCCACCTATCACATTGTGGGACTTATTATCTTCGGCTATATCGTGGGTGGCCCGGTTGTGCCTCTGCCTACCTCTTCGGGAATATGGGTGTGAAGATACTTTTTTTTTAACATTGAGGGACCAAACATTTCTACGCAGCGCCAAGGAATCAAGCCGATTGGTAATTACCCGGTAATTGACACAAAAAGAGCTGGTGATTTGGTGCAATTTGTGAATGTTATTTTGGTTTAGTAAAATGTCTACTTAATATGGCAAAGAACAATTATAGGCTATATTACACTGTTTTTGAGCTTCACTTGAGCTGTAAAGTATGAACTTTAATGAAATAAGCTAATCAAAGACACTAGGTGCATTTTTAATGAACATTTACTATTGGTTAAACAATTTTTATTTGTTTTAAAAAATACCATATTTGCGGTCACGAAATTCAAATAGGCAGATGCAGTTATAACACTACTATCGGCCCGTATATGCTTCGCTACGTATAAGACCGCATAAATGACGTACCACAACAAAATAAAAAAATGAAAAACAACAGAAAAAAGTTTCAATATGACGGCATAATCCCCATCGGAAAAAGATTTAACTTGACAGAAAAATACCCATTAACAAAACGTTCCGCCATTTACTAAATTTATTTGTTACAAAAAATGTGATAAATGAAGAACCGTTTGACCGATTTTATGCAAACTTCACATAAACCATCTGCTAAATAGTCCGAACAAAGCCTATACATTTGGTTATGATAGGTGAGCCCGTTCTTGAGTTATAAAACTACAACGAAAAC
>NJDC01002492.1:53738-67047 GCA_002245475.1 Calephelis virginiensis
CAAATTAGACCACTGTATATTACATTACCGTGGTTTAGGTAGCGTGACCGAAGCTCATCCCAGGAAGTTTAGCGTCCAGGTTAAAATTCACTAGTTCCGCCTAGGTCAGTTGGTCAATAGCTCAAACACGCTAGTCGCGCTCCGTGTATTTTTAAGAGCAGGAAATTCATCTGCTTGATGAAAATAAATCTCGATATTTGTTTGATATTATACGAAATATATTTTTTTATTTTTTTAGTCGTTTCATTTCGTCATCATCGTCGTGTCATGATTAATATTAGTCCAGTGACGTTCAGCTCAATATGAGCCTTATTATCTGAAGATTCAATTTTGTTTACTTGTGTTACTTTTTACATCAAAAACTTGAGTAGATCTATTGTAGGTAAGTACCTACCTACCTACCTACCTTACTACCAGCCCATTGAATCTGTGGTTGTATATTAGTAAAACATTTTATTAATTTAACACCTATTTAACTAATTTACATATCGCCTTTGTGGTCTAGCGGTTTTGGATTTGAGTTCATGAAGTCCCGGGTTCGATTCCCGGGACAAAAAGATGAAGCGGTTTTTTTCAATTGTCTAATAAAAAAAAATGTTCCTCGAGATGGGATACGTGCCAGGTTGGCAATGGTCTCGTCATCTATCATATTATGAGACTTAGTATCTTCGGGTAGTCGTGGTTGTGCCTTCACCTACCTCTTCGGGGATATGGGAGTGAAGAGTTTTTTACTTACAAAAAAGTTCATTTACAAATAACAAACATAAATTTAATCCATTCCAACCTCTACTCATAGTTCGAACAGAGGTAGGGCGAGAAAAGTGGTCGCTCTGGCCGGCAAGCAGGAAGGTGCGCTTAAAGTCAAAGCTGTAGTTATGATACTCGTATCGAATACATACAATAACTAAAACTTCATTGAATATGTTTCAACGATATCGATAAATTGATTCGAGGAATTGGTTTACAGATTAATATATATATGTACCTACTAGTAGCATACTATATACTAATAGTAACAAAGTCAAACCAGCGACTAAAAGATTTAAGACAACCTAACTCTACTCTAACAAACAGTTGAAGACCATTTTGCCACTGGTCTCCGAGCTGGTCGCTTCTCACTCAGTCCCGCTGAGGATTACTTCTTACGATAGCAGGTGCTACAAGTTGGCAAGTGCGGACGGGTTGGTGCGTCCAAACGTCCCCACCATCTCGCCACAACTGCACAGTGAAGGAGTTGTAGAGTCGGATCTTTCACACGGCCCAGTCCTGACCTTGTCCCCGATGTGCGCGAGCCGCTTGGCCGCCTGGTGGTAGAGGCCCCTCGCGCCGAGCACGTCGGCCAGCCGCCGCAGCAGCGCGTCCCGCCCGCTCACCCCCGCCGGCGCCGCCAGCCGCTCGCCCAGCTCCTCCGACAGCGGGGCCGACGACTGCTCCACTATGTCTAGCGCCTCTTCGTACTGACAAAAAACATTACATTGCATTTCAATTTTATAATTAACTACTGAAAAAATTGGCACGAAGGATAGAGGATTTTCTCGCGTTACAATCTATATCTATTTAATAATACGTGATGTTAAAACTTTGGCTCCTTTTTACGAAAATTGCGCGGACGCAAATGCATAAAATTTGGCACACTTATAGTATATGTGTAGTAGAAGTGCAGAACGCTAATATTTATCAATACCAATGCTTATAGAGTACATTAAATCAATAAATAAAACATTACCTACACTACCATGCAATGGACACTCACAAACAAATATATTGAAGATAACGATAAAAGACCACAGATGGCGCACTAAAAAGTTTGAAAATAAAGTCGTTGGTTTGGAGAAATGAAGATGGCGTTCTTATCAACAAGAGATTAAAATTTATTATGGTCGAATTTCGACCCAGGGGCGACCACCAGTATATTGAATTATCTAACAACAAAAACATAATTGACAAAATTGGTTCATCCCTTCAGGCATGAAGCGATAATCAAGGCAAGATATTTTTATATAAGTATAAAACAGCAATCAAACAGACGGCTCTTCTGGTGGTTACAAACAAGCGTAGTCTATAGAAACCATAAATGTTATAGGTGCGTCGCCTAAGTAACTGGGTACAAGTGATGTAGTACTTAAAAAGGACTAAGGCTTCAAGTTACATATACAGAGTCATTACAAATTAGTTCTCGAAATTGTGCATAGATACTATATTTTTTTAATAAAAACGTAAAAAAAGACTTTAAATAAATAACACCACTTTTAATATTCCACATTTACATGCTCAAGTTCAATAACCGCGTGCGATGTATGGATATCAGCTGATACTGTTTGCAGACGCCCGGCATTTTAACAACAGTAACTATTTTAACACTTTACTTCTTTTCTAATATTATTTACGTTTCCAGATACTGTGAACTCAATTATCAATAAATAGCCGAAATATTTAACTAGTTCGAAAAAACACGATTTATGTTAGAATTATCTTGTATCATGTATTTCTTTCTATAAATTAAATACCAATGAACTTGATTGTTATAAATGAAGCTCTAGCAAGCTGCAAACGACACTAAAGCTGTAAGCTACAGTACCAATGTATTACGATATTCGATTATTTTAATATGCTACATAGGCACGCGCGGCTCGCAATTGGGGACAAACACATCCTTTTATCCCTATATTAATTACGGATTTATTCGCAACGCATATTGGAAAGTATAAATAATTTTGTAACATCTTTTTTAGTACACATACTCCGCAAATATTTTTGGAACGAAGTTCCTTACGGCAGGCTTGGAGGAGATAGGGATTTTGCTGCGCGACCGAACTGAAAAAAATGTGATAGTAAAAACCGTGAAATAAAACCGTTAAATGAAACGTGCGCAGGCGCCACAGTCGTATACACAAGGAGGTAGCATATAATCTTTCTCTTTCTCCGTTATTCCACACCGCCAATGCACAGTATATACACATGAATTGTGTCGATTCTACATTAGCCGAAGAAACTTAGTTCCTACCTGGTGTCCCGCGACACCACATTTATATATTTTTTTATTTAATTTCTATTATATACCTGGGGCGATAAAGGTGGACACTTCAGCATCAACTGAGTTTTATCCGAGGGTGGTGTCAAAGTTTTCGAAACCGGCGTATTTGTATGAAAAGATTAACGAATGTGGAGGTAGCTAGAAAGATCTGCAAAGATAGTCACATATACAACACAACAAAGGGTACAAGGGACTTGAAGTGAAGAGATGTGTATGTATATTATATCGGAATTAAAAGCTGTTTTCCTTTGCCCACCTTTCCAGCTGTAGCTAGCAACGCAGCAGCATGAGAATGATGATCACTCTTTCGCAAGTGGGCAGCAAGTGTGTGGGCCAGTTCGGGATCTACGCGGTCACCGAGATGTTCGACTGCAGCTATCATTGCGTTTGTATCACCAGAGCTTAAGGCCAACTTCAATGCCATATGGGTTTTACCTGCAAATGCATATAATAATATAGATGATCAACTTTATTTTAGCCTAGTTTTTGAATCAAGCTTTAGCAGATAAAACATGATTAAAAGGCTAGGTACATTTAACTTTATCACACATACATATCTTCAAATAAAATCCCTTACGGGATAGGCAGATAGTGTTGAGTTCCAAGTGTCATGATTGTTGCAGACGTCCTTCTAAATCAAACTTTATAAAAAACGTGTCTTTAAGACATGATAGATGGCAAACCTATCACGAACCTTATGAAGTCAAGTGCAACACAGGACCGCTAGACTATAGAGGCGGCCATACATCATATTTTCTGCTATGCCTTATGAAAAACGAAGATTTATACATATAATACCAATTTTACAGTGATATCTTCCAAATTTTCTTTTGTTTTATCATCTGTCGTACTAATAAAGTATCTTTACGCCCATATCCCTGGAAAGGTAGGCAGGGGCACAACCAGGGTGGGTACCCACGACTAGCCGAAGATACTAAGTCCCACAATGTAATAGGTGGCAAGCCTATCACCAACCGGGCACATATCCTATCCCGAGCAACATTTTTTTTAATTAGGAAATTGGAAAAAACCAACTTTCTTTTGTTGCCCAACCCGGGATTCGAACCCGGGACCTCATGCAGTCAAGTCCAACAACTGATCAAATAATGTTACCTGCTTTCTGATATAGAGCTATCGCCTGTTCGGTTTGCCCAGCATTCTCCAAGACAGAGGCAGCAAACAATGCGTGTTTGGCAGACGCCGAACCTGCACGCCATACTAGATTCCAAGCACAAGCCTCTGTGGCTACTCTGATTGCTGAAGTAATAGCACCACATTTTATATACATCTAGAAAAAGTACAGATAGGGAATGAGATACAATGGGAGTTTGTTTTCGATATGGCAGAGTATTTTTAATCAAAACTAAAAAGCCTCCTCCTTTTTTTTAAAAAAAAGACAATACGAATTTTTTTAAATATTTATTACGCTTGGCCAACACCGAACTGATTTTGATGTTTCTTGTTTTCGAAAGGTAAGTTATGAAACATATAATTTTACCAAGATCCGACAAGTGGTTTGTGAATATGTACTACATAAATACATACATATCTCATGCCAAGTCCGTGCCATCAAGTGCCGAATCTCATGATCCTGACCGGCCTGTCTGGATTCCTCCACATTTATTACCATTTTTATATAAACATAATAATACTTATTAATTCATAAGCTCCTACGACGTTCTTTCGGAAAGAGAGTTACCAAATCGCGCCATAGTAATAAAATTAGAGTCGGTTTTTTGGATTTTTACTGTGCTTAAATTATGTTAGTTTCATTTATTTAGTACATTTGACTATATGTAAAAAATCAAATACTAAAAAGAACATTTTTAAAACAAGATAATTCAAATAAGGTAATAAAAATTGCCTAAAAATTAACGAAAATACAAAAATAAAACAATTTGTGTTATACCTTTACTGCATTTTCCGGTTCTTTAGAATTCATTTCCAAATACCGAGCCATTTGATATAGTGATGATGAATTTTTGTGACAAATCTTCTCTGCCTCTTCTATTCTTTCCATGTGACACAATAGTCTTGTTTGTTCCCCAAAATCCTCTGCCTTTGCGTATGCCTCAATCGCACCATCTAAATCACCAATACTTTCGAGATAATGACCCCACCACGTAATAAGATTCTTGTCATTTGAAGTTGAAACATACTGAGCAAGTACATTGGCCTGCCCTTGTGCTACCAGCATTCGTGGTACATGTGGCACTAGGGTTCCTGCTTGGTTAAATAGTTTCAAGGATGCAGACGTCTCTCCATTAGCCCATAAGGCTTTAGCTAGTTTATGTTGTGCACTTTTAATAAGTAGTACATTTTCGCCTTCTTTGTCTCCAACAATTATTTTGTTGAATCCACCCTCTTTCGCAGATATCAACCGAGTGACCAAATCCGGCCTTTGAGACTCACGAAACAATTGTTCAGCTTCATCAGTCATACCAAGATTAACTGCAAGTATTCCAACTTTACATCCATTATCCATGTCATCGTCATTCAGAGCTTTCCTCAACATTATTGCTCCTTTAATATCTCCCATTTTCGTTAAACAAACCACTCCAATATCAGCACGTTTTTGAGCTACGCATACTTTGGCTAAGCTATCCCAAACCACTAAATTCTTGCTACTCGATACGTTGCTTCCCATAACTACTGCTTTTTCTAACTGGCCAGTTGACATGTAATAAAGAAAATTTAATACACGTTTTAATTTGTTGGGATCATAATCCTTGGATTCTTCAAATTCTTTGGGCAAAATACGTTTTACATTTTGCTGTGATAGTAAAACGATGTAAGGAGTATGTAAGGTACATAAAGTAAAATCAGAGCTATAATAATCTTCAGCAGCTGGGCACCAATTCTTGTATTCATATAACTTACTTTCATGGCAGAACAATAAATGGATATGATCGAATTCTGCTGAACGCATATGAACTGCTACAAGTCGAGGATCATTATGATCCCAGAGTATTGCTAATGGAACACTATGATATGGAGGTGTTTTGCATTCAGAAAGCGCCATATTAGTGATTACATCATTAGCTACATCCCAAAGGTAAATTTTTGGATCTGGAGCTAAGCCAGCGTTAGCAATACTTAAACATATGTATAAACCTGTCGAATTTACTGAAGATCTCATAACTTCACCAAAATCTTCTATCATTTGAAAGCAGTTTTTTGCTGGGTAAGGCATTCTTAAACCTTTTTTAGATATTTCTGCAACTTTAAGAGTCCCATCTATGGTAGCCACTACTATAAATTTATTTGTATTTGTAATTGATATGATTTCTCCTTCAGTTTCTATACTAGGCAAAATACCAATTTTGTCCCCTGCCAAATTATAACATTCTATATGTGGAGTGACGACCCCCACTAATATATCATTGTATAAAATAAGAACATCTGTTTTCCACGAAAATGTACGAATCAAAGAAAATATTTCCCCATTTTCTTTATTTTGCATCCAAATCTGAAACATTAAGAAAAACAAATTATATTTTAAAACATGGAAGTTAGTAAAAATATATTTAAATTGCCATAACACAATTAATAGGTGCATAATCAGTTAAAAATTCGTTTGCTTTATACATTAAAGGATAGCGCATGCGCTGTTGACGGGGCGGAGCATGTCGGGTCGGGGCACATCACATTGCAAAGCACACTGTTTGGAGACTGTAGGCCGCATAGGGGACTGCACGCAGGGTGTCGCTCAAAATCCGCCGTGATGCGGCGCGGCAGTGCCTTACTAAGTGTGCTTTACTCCCTATAAAACGTATGAAGGCGATCTAGGCGGATTATTGCGCTACGATACATTCCGTCCCGACCCGTACATATGTGCGCTATCCTTAAGTATTTTTTTATACATATTTTGTTCACACGTGATTAAAATAGGTAATTGATTTTGTTATTTATTTAAAGTTATCTTTAATTTTTTTTTACGATATTGGAAGGTAAACAAGCAAACGGATTTCCTGATGTTAAGAAATTCACGCCGCCTAGAGACACCAAAGGTGGTAATGGTGCGTTGCCAATCTGAGGCCGGGATGTTAGGCCTTGAGCAAAAGTAAGTTTACCGGCTACCTTACCCTCCAAACCGGAACAAGTCATGACGTTATGGCGGCAGGAATAGGTAAGTCGGTGGTACCAATCCGGACGAGTTGCTGTTAAATTGTAATAGTAAAATAGCACTAAAATGTAAATTAATACTTTTTGGATCTACTTGGCTTTTAGTAGCTTGTGCTTAGTATTTATAAAATAATCCATTGCTTAAGTAGCTCATCAAATGATCAGCATTTCTTAATTATTACAAATTCATTTGTGCTATTACATTCCTTATTACCCGGAATCAAAAACAGATTAAAAGATTTTGCATAATATGTTTAAATAGTTACTACATAAATAAAATTTAGGTAAATAAATCATAAAAAAATACCTGTATATCATTGCCATCACCTAAAACTACACAATTGTCCTTAAAGACGAGTGTTTTAATTGTCAAAGTTGATTTAATACTAGACACGGTATGGTTTGGGCCAGTTACAGCAATATCATGAGCAGACTTTTGTACCATCCACTTATTATGAGAATATCCCCAACAAACCCGTTGCTCGCGAAGAATAAATGTATTTGTAATACAATTCACAAACAAAAGTGGATTAATCAATCCTTCAGAGCCCCAGCTGACTTCCTTCACTGTCCCCTTGACTGCAGTACTGCTGATAAGTTTCCAAGAGTTCCTGTGGTCTCTCCTCCAAAGATAGAGATTACCTTGTGAAGTTCCACAGCAAAGTGTATCACTCAAATTACAATAACTAATACTGGTAAAGACATCCCCAGAAGCAGTTTCCTCTCCTTCATTTGGTAATACATCATTATCTCCTGTCTCACTGTCCCAAATCCTTATCATATTGTCTCCTGTTATTACCGCAACACTAAGATTTCCAACCAAAACAATTGACTGACCATTCCTCGCTGACATTCTAACATGTGTGTCAGTTGTAAGGGAACCATCAAGCCCAATCAAAAACCTTGACAAGCTTAAAGCTCCACCAGTTTCCCAAGCTACTAAAAGATACATATTATTTAAAATTCCAATAAATACAATTACACCTGATGTGTTAAGTACTTCTGAACATGCACCATCTTGGTCAATAAATAAAATAATTCCATTATCTTGTGTGGCATAACAACAGAAATTATCTGGCATTAGACCTTCTTTCAGTCTAGCTGTAGTTCGAGGTCTCCATGCTGCTAATGCATCCAGTGCATTTTCATCTCCTTCAACTGCAGCACGAGCTAGACTTCTCACTGATGATTCAAATGATGGTTTTGGAGAACAAAAAACAACATGAGTAATTATATCACCAAGCTGGTGATGAAATGATGTTAAAGGAGCCCCTGAACTTGACTGCCAGCCTGATAAGGAACCTGCAGCATCAGAAGCTAATAGTCTACCACCTCCAGGGCTAAATGTAACTGTTGTTATTGCAGCACTGTGAGGAGCTTCTAGTCTTGCCCATGAGTATTCCAGCCAAATATAAAGTTCACCTCCGTCCCATCCAACAACTAGTAATCTTCTGGAAGGGTGCCATGCTAAAGAAGTCACTTGATTTGATAATAATACTGGCCAATCACAACCTTCCAATGCTACACCCTGTAAATTAAAAAAAAATATATATGAATAATAATTACATAAGTTCTTTCCAAGTTAGTGCTGGAAATTGTGACTGATAATTCTGCATAATAATCAATTAAAATAGTGAAAAAGAAAACTGATGACCCACACATTATTTATAGAAAGGATATCAGCTGATAGCACCTGGCTTCTTAACAACAACATTAATATTCTACTTTTTATGTTTTTTTTTATTATTTTTTATATATTCAAGTAAGTCTCTGGTTTTAATATTGTTTACTTATTAAGGAAAACATTACTCAGTTTATAATAAATAAGACCAAAGAATATATCATTACTCTTTTCTCACTGTAAATGCTTTCTATGAATGATTATGACAATTTCAGGAGTAGTGGAAGAGTAAATGTTTAAAAGAGTAACTGCAATAATAAAAACAAGGCGTATAAAAAGAAGACAAGAAAGTTGCCAACTATCATTTGTTAAAATGAAGCAATGCTTTATCGTAAGCATATTGATTTAGCATATTAAAAAAAAGCTATCAATTTTAAGGGGATGTTATTCTATGGTAGCCTACTCAGATTAGTGACCTTTGGGTCCTATTTAGCAGTACTTGGTGATATCATGTGGTAGTATGGATAATGGCAGCTCATAAACTTATGCATGAATTTTAGGGTTGGGGTGTAGCCATGAGGGCACTATGGAAATCTATGGAAACCGACAGAAAAATTTTCAGGTTCTTTTTTTTTATTTCCTATTTTGTCAGTTTTTATTACTGAAACGGACCAAAGACGTGATCGTGAACACTTTTTGTCATTAGGACCTTTACGCTAGTCCTCATAGTTTTCGAGTGAGAGCCAAATGAAAAACGACGACAAAAATTTGGAACGCTAATATCTCGGAAAATAAAAGTCGCACGCAGAAATAGCAAATGACAAAAACGACTCACCTTTCGCTAATTTATCCAAACATGGTACCAAAAAGGGGGGTTGTCGGGAGTAATTTCAAAGTTGTCAAAATTTTTCTAAGTGTTAGAAAGCATTGTTAGTCTTCAGGAAGATGAGGAAAATGAGAGAAAAATTTTCAAGTTTTTTTTTAATTTCCTATTTTGTTAGTTTTTATTACTGAAACGGACCAAAGCCGTGATTGTAAACACTTTTTGTCATTAGGACCTTTATGCTAGTCCTCATAGTTTTCGAGTGAGAGCCAAATGAAAAACGACGACAAAAATTTGGAACGCTAATATCTCGGAAAATAAAAGTCGCACGCAGAAATAGCAAATGACAAAAACGACTCACCTTTCGCTAATTTATCCAAACATGGTACCAAAAAGGGGGGTTGTCGGGAGTAATTTCAAAGTTGTCAAAATTTTTCTGTTAGAAAGCATTGTTAGTCTTCAGGAAGCTGAGGAAAATGAGACTTAGAAAAATTTTCAAGTTTTTTTTTAATTTCCTATTTTGTTAGTTTTTATTACTGAAACGGACCAAAGACGTGATTGTGAACACTTTTGGTCATTAGGACCTTTGCGCTAGTCCTCATAGTTTTCGAGTGAGAGCCAAATGAAAAACAACGACAAAAACTTGGAACGCCAATATCTCGGAAAATAAAAGTCGCATGCAGAAATAGCAAATGACAAAAACGACTTGGCTTTCGCCTATCTATAAATACATGGCATCAAAACGGGGGGTTGTCGGGAGCAATTTTAAATTTGTCAAATTTTTTCTAAGTGTCGGCTTTGCTCTTATGGTTTATCCTTGAGGGCACAATGGCCAGCGAAAACTTAGAAAAATTTTCAAGTTTTTTTTTAATTTCTTATTTTGTTAGTTTTTATTACTGAAACGGACCAAAGACGTGATTGTGAACACTTTTGGTCATTAGGACCTTTGCGCTAGTCCTCATAGTTTTCGAGTGAGAGCCAAATGAAAAACAACGACAAAAACTTGGAACGCCAATATCTCGGAAAATAAAAGTCGCACGCAGAAATAGCAAATGACAAAAACGACTAGCCTTTCGCTAACTGCGTGCGACTTTAATTTTCCGAGATATTGGAGTTCCAAGTTTTTGTCGTTGTTTTTCATTTGGCTCTCACTCGAAAACTATGAGGACTAGCATAAAGGTCCTAATGACAAAAAGTGTTTACAATCACGGCTTTGGTCCGTTTCAGTAATAAAAACTAACAAAATAGGAAATTAAAAAAAAAACTTGAAAATTTTTCTCTCATTTTCCTCAGCTTCCTGAAGACTAACAATGCTTTCTAACACTTAGAAAAATTTTGACAACTTTGAAATTACTCCCGACAACCCCCCTTTTTGGTACCATGTTTGGATAAATTAGCGAAAGGTGAGTCGTTTTTGTCATTTGCTATTTCTGCGTGCGACTTTTATTTTCCGAGATATTAGCGTTCCAAATTTTTGTCGTCGTTTTTCATTTGGCTCTCACTCGAAAACTATGAGGACTAGCGTAAAGGTCCTAATGACAAAAAGTGTTCACGATCACGTCTTTAGTCTGTTTCAGTAATAAAAACTAACAAAATAGGAAATAAAAAAAAAACCTGAAAATTTTTCTAAGTGTCGGTTTCCATAGATTTCCATAGTGCCCTCATGGCTACACCCCAACCGTCTGTCAAAAAAAAATGAAAGAGACTGCTGCCAAATAACTACATTCAGATTGTGAAGTGACGAGTTTCAAAAATTCATCTGACTATTTCTGTGAGCACTTCTAGCACGTATTGCAAGCACAATTGACTTTGGCAAAAACAATGTCACATAGACTGGTTATTTATTCTAAATTATATTGCATATATGTGTGTGTACAAGAAAAATTCTTACATTCTCTTGAAATATTGTTACAAATCCACCCTTTTCTTGATTATATGAACCAATGGCTAATAGCGGCAATGAAGCATGCCATGAAGCTACAGTAGACACAATATTAGTATCAGTAAAGTTTAATTTAGTATCAATATACAACGTCATTTTATTAGGTTAATGTAATTTCATAAATGTTTAACAAATGTTAAGCACTTCAATGGTTTTTCATTTTGTCGTGTTCATTATTTAGTTTTTTGTTTGTGTACTACGTAAACGTAACCATAGTAACAGGAAATCAAGTGTCATTCTTCTTCTTCTTTTTTAAGTTTTTGGCATTGGCGTTAACATTTTGCCATTAGTTAAGTAGAGATTTGTATCAAGTTAACCGATTTATCAAAATCGGGTTTGTCAATAATTCAAAATTAGTCACAAGTCGTCAATAAAAGTCATGTCGGGTCTTGAGTAAAGCGGTGGCCTCAAACCTCATTACTTAAGCTCATATAGTGAGATTTGGAGGCAACGGGGAAATACATGATTCGCTAATTGCTTCATGATTATTTCTTTTATGCACTTCCACTAAATAAATTGTACAAAATGCCACCAAAATTAACTAATATGACCCAATATACACGAAATTCAATAATTATGAAAAAACTTCCACCATCTTTTCTCTCGTTGGGCGCGCCAAAACTTCCAAGTTTCATTCTGGGTCATTCCAAATTTTGACACGCTACTTTGACATTTTTGGTATGCAATATTAATTATTATATTATCTGCAAAGACTGCAATACTCCTGCAGTATTGACACCTTGGAGTTTTTTCCAGCAGAACTGGCGCTTTCTCATAGTTGCTAGTGGCATTTTTTCACTATTTATCGCTTTTATTTTTTCTGGTGGTTTTTAGTGTTTTTTTTAATACGGAATCTGTTAACACATATTTAGAAGGGAAATTACATTGCGATCTAAATTTTCACCGTAACGAACAGTTGTCAACACGTATAGATGTAAAGATGCTGTACATAAATTTCAAAAAAAAAATAACTCTACATCCATAAAACGTCACCAGATTTAAATAAAATATTTTCGAAGTTTTACTTCTTTTGGCGCGTTAGGAAAAAATGATGAGGGTAAAGTTTTACGATGTCACGAAAATCCGACTAACGCGTGTACATAAGTACACACAATTTTTATATTAAGATTTTTTAACTGTAATAACAAAGCTATATTCATATTTTCGTATGCCTTTAAGGGATTAATTGTTAGTTTAATTAATAAGTATATCAGTCGAGAATGGTATGGACGTAATTAAGCATAAAGAACCCAATCCACATCTAAATAGATTTGAGATAATGAATGTTAAAGTTTAAATATTTATAATAATATGTACTGGCCATATACAGTCGTGGTCAACTTATTAGGGACACTCTTTGGTTAAACCGAATTGTGAATTTATTTTTTATATTCCAACGAGTCTAAACCATATTCCATATCTCTTACATGTAAGTATAATTAGTCATTTATGTACCCGATTATACAAACAATAACAACTTCTTAAAATTAAGCCTCTTTACAGTATAGCTGATAGATTATCGTAGTGCTATTTGTTCAAATAATGCTGGCTGGCCATTTAATTAGGGACACTGAGATATTGCGTTTTATTTTCAAAATTTGAAACTCAATACTTTTTCACATCTTCTCTTATTGTTTCGTGGTAGTTTTGGCGACAATCCCGATATTTATTTTAAGTTTTTAAAAGTTGCGATCCAACACTACGAAAAATTATCATGAAGTTTGTTGTCGAACATGGTTGGCCATACCGAAGGATAGCAGAACA
>NJDC01002492.1:69266-81875 GCA_002245475.1 Calephelis virginiensis
TGGCGTTTGCACGTAAATATGGACATTGGACCTACGCCCAATGGCAACATGTATTATTCTCTGACGAGACCAAGGTTAATTTGATTTCTTCAGATGGAAGGCAATACGTGTCGTACGTAGTGTCCAGTAAAAGCGGAAATGAATCCAAGATTCACAAAAAAACAGGTGAAACATGGCGGTGGAAACATTAAAATGTGGGGTTCATTTTCTGCACGTGGAGTGGTACCTGTGAGGAAAGTTCAGGATAACTTAGACCAACATCAATACA
Organism: Calephelis virginiensis; assembly: GCA_002245475.1. NCBI lineage: Eukaryota > Metazoa > Arthropoda > Insecta > Lepidoptera > Riodinidae > Calephelis > Calephelis virginiensis. The sequence continues at coordinate 69,535 of NJDC01002492.1, forward strand.
AGGCAATATTGGAGGAAACGATGCTTCCCTATGCTGAGGAGCATCTCCCTATTATATGGACGTTTCAGCATGATAACGAACCGAAACATACCGTCCATAGTCAGTCAGAATCGGTGCTAGATTGGCCAGCATATAGCCCGGACCTTAACCCAATCGAGCACCTTTGGCACGAAATCAAGAAAAAAGTAGCCACTTATCGTACCACAACTTTAGATGAACTTAATGAAGTTTTTTGTGAGGCATGGGCAAACATTTCTGTCGAAACATGCCAGAAACTGATAATGTCTATGCCACATCGGTGTCAAGCGGTAATTAGTAACAGAGGTTTTGCTACTGGGTACTGATTTTACACGTAATAAAATGGAGCTGGTAAAGATATTATAATACTGCAGATTATTCGTTTTGTTTAACTCTATTTTTCACTATAGTTTACTGTCCTTAATTCAATATCCAGCTACAGAATTATACCTTAAAATTGAATACATGTTCAACCTTTGATATTAAATACTTTTTTCTATTTAATAATAGTTACTGAGAAATAATCAATAGGGTTTTATATTTGTATGTACATAACTGGTTATTGTTCTTCACTATCTTGCATGTCCCTAATTAGTTGCCCACGACTGTATATGGGTTGGTATCTGATGATTATCCAAATGTTTTAGCTTTGTTTATCTATGAAATCTTTTACTGAACGAAAGTATTATAAGCTTTACGAACTCTTTAGTATGTTTCTCTCAATGTTGGTGTTCATGTGGGTTGGGTCTTTTCTGCTTAACTACCTACGTCCGTATATGATTTGTGTAAAATTCATATAAAATAGATAGTGTAGTTGTTTTTAATTTGCCGTTTGAACAAAAGTTTTGATGAAATACAATTTTTCAATTGTTTATTAGTACGTTACTAAATGTAAATCATTAAAATTTTAGTTTTATTTTGATATTCATATAAAAAAACGATAAACATACTCATGAAAACAAATCCGTTAAGTATGTTTCATGGCTTTTTTTGCAAAAATTAATCGAAATTCGTGTAAGTATTGAGTAAAATTAGTCAAATTCAGTGGTATTTTGCACTGTACAGTTTTGTGCAAAGTACACAAATAAAGTGTTCATATTGAAATAAGTGAATCGTGTAAATCTCACTAAATGAGCTTAAATAAGAACACCACCTTATTGCCTAAGACCCTGACATCACTTTCTATTACGTCTTACGACTAATTTTGAATAATTTACGCCCAATTTTAATATTCATGCAATTTTATAAAAAACATAAACTTGAATACTGCTTATACCATTGCTTGAATTAAAAAAAAAATAACGGGTGGAATCTGGTGTTTTTTTTGTATTCAAATTTCGGATATCTGGCGACATTTTGCTTTTGATGTAGCGCTTAAAAAATAGAATTGGCAGCACTGTACTCCTGTGTGCTTCTACTGTGCAGTAGGTGCTCTAATTATGTAAGGATTGTATAATTAAAAATACCTATTATAAATAGCGTGACAAAAAGATTAAAGATAATGAACTTTTGCTCTTTTGCTACTGTAAAGTTTAAATGTAAATTGATATTGGTAATCTTTTTATTTATATTTTTTTAGTTTTTGCATACCTACATGACTTATGACTGCTAAAAAGAATTTATTTATGTACGGAAAATATGGCAGCATGGCCTAAAGGTCCTAGCCTACACCAGAACGGGCAAGTTAACCTAAAAAAAATTTAAAAAATAATTTTGTTGTCTTGAAGCTTCGGATTTCGTATTTGGAAATCGAGATTTTAGAAATTGCTGAATACTTGCTAGGTGTTTTGTGTAATCTAGATATTATTTTAAAAAGTACAAGTGCGTAGAGCTGTAGCATCATGTTGTGGTACCTCACCTCGAATAACGACACAAGAGTAATATACATTTTACCGGGAAAGAACATTACCATTGGAAGAAGTGTTGATGCCGAAATTTGTAACTTTGCAATTCCTGATGATGCTTCCATTAGTAGAAAACATGTAACCCTTTCAATATCAGAAAATAACCTGTACTTGGAAGATTTGGGTTCTAAATACGGTACTTTTGTAAATGATTCGAGCGAACCACTCGAGCACAATAAAAAAATAAAATTAACATCTAACGATAAAGTTGTGTTTGGAAAAATGGGTAGTGTTTGGAAAGTTTACCAAATTGATATGGTGACGTGCTCGTCCACTTTAAAAGGTGATAGCGTGACAAGCCTGAAAAATAACCTATCAAAATTAGGTGGAATTCTGAAAAGTGATTGGGATGATACATGCGTTTATTTGACAATGCCAGCAATAACTTTGACTATAAAAGTTGTTCTGGCATTGGTGCAAAACTCTCACATTGTTAATACTGAATATTGGGAAAAATGTGTTGAATCCATCAACAGTAATGTGGCTTTGCCTGATCCAGCTAGTTATGTTCCTCAAATATTAGAACCATCCCTTAACAAGGAAGATGTTTCTTTTTTGCCCTCGAAGGTTAGATGTTCTTTATTTTCTGGTAAAAGGATTATCTTTTTCTCAAGGCGGCAATTAGAAATGTATAAGCCAGTTTTGATAAAGAGTTCTGCTACTCCATTATTAATGAGTGAGACAAAACTCACAAAAAAATCATTGCTTGATTCAGATGTTGTTGTGATACAGTTTAATATAACATCAAATACTCCAGACACACAAACACAAAGAGATCAAATCAAAGAAATAACCGATTATCTCAAATCTGAAGGAAAACGAATTGTAGCTGATGCTGAAATAGGGCTAGCTATTTTATATTGCTCTGTTAGCAAATACTGCAATCCTTATTTTAACTTCTCATCCGAAGTGGTGAAACAAACACCTCAAGAAAACATAACTGGAAAACAGGTTTTAGCCCCAGAAACCCAGGAGGAATCTCAAGCGACAGTAAAGAAAGAAAATGTTCATATTAATGAAAGTCTTACAGCTGATGATTCAACAAATGTTTCTTCTAAAAGAAAGCACTGTGAAGATAATACAACAGGAAGCAATAAAAGGTTAGCTACAGATATCAGTAGTTCCAGTTTAAGTGACACTAGAAAAAGATCGGCAGAAGGGGGTATAGAAAAGCCACCTAAAAAGATGGCTCTTGATAATGAAGACGATGAAGGAATGTTTAATTTTGTGGAATCTGCGGAGTCAGGTTCTAAGGCAAATGAAAATAATAAAAAATTAAACTTTTTTAAACCTCAAAAAAGGAAACATGATTCTAGGGACAATGAAGAAGAGGGTTTATTTAATTTTGTAGAAGATAGTAACAGTTCCGATAATGAAATGTCAAAAAAAGTTAAAATTACAAATGAAGATAAGGTCATTGACATTACCAAGAATACGGAAGATGTAGATGTATCGGCATTACGAGGAAAGAAGTTGCAAGAGTTAATAGAATATAACACAAAAATTCCCTACCATAAAGAAATTAAAAAGGAAGACACAAGTGAATTAGATGAACAGTTTAGTAACATAGATCTAGGATCAACTGTTGTTGTTATAAAAGACTTAATAATTAAAAAGGAACCAGTTGCAGTTCCAGAGATGGCTGCTCAAAATGGGGTTAAAAACTTTAAAAAGTTTAAGAAAGTATGGCCTGTTAAAATGCAAATTTCTTCAATTTCAAATAAACCTAGCACGGAAACTAATGTTGCTATTGAAACCATGAATACAGTGTCTGTGAATGGTTAATTTATAAGTATATATTTTATTATAAACTACTCATAAGGAAGTAAATACAATCACCTATTTTATATCATAAACCCCAATGACAGTCTGATCAGCAGGAAAACATGCGAGTGGTATTTTTTAAAAGTTCTGGCACAATATGAAGTGGCACCTTATAAAGTTAATAAAAAGAAATGTGAATTGTGACGGGACACTTGGCAGATGTGAAACATTGACATTATTTTGTAATAGTAATATGCAAAAAATAACAGATTGTGATAGGAACTGAATATGTCATAATGATAAAATAAAATATTACAATAGGAGAGAATCGCACAGTCGATGGCGCATGGCGACGCGTCGCCACCGTGCCCACTACTGCATATAGACTATATTTATACCATCAAATAACGGCGACGCGTCGCCACGCCAGAAATCTGTTTTACGTGCACCTATAGATGTTTCACATCAAAAACACACATTTTGAGATTGCTGCTAAATTAAAGCAACCTATATAACGTAGAAAAATAAACCAGAACATATTAATCTATGCCTGAAAAGAGCTATAACCATTGCAGAACAATGATTGGTATGGATTTTTGAAAACGACCACATGTCACATACATGTGGTCATTTTCAAAAATCCATACCTAAAACTTTCATACATTCAATATAATTTGTATGAGAAATTATGTATGCACTTTTGAAACTGAAGATGTGTGATTGTACTGAAATATGTATGAATACTGAAATGGTGTACATACACTGCATTATTTTCTCTGTACTGACACTTGATTTCATCATACATTTTGTGATAATTGATTTATCACAGGCTACTTTATTGCACCTTTAAAATCATACTGCAATAAACTTTGCTTGTTCTAAAATTATAAGTGAGAAGGAAGGATCGGGAAGGACTGTCAGCAAAATTGTAATATCTATTGTATTCTTTATGTTATTCCAATAAAACTATTTTTTATAATTCCTCAAATATTTTATTCATGATTCATTTTCAGAATTATCATCTTGCTCACTCTGCATATCTTCATCTACATCTTGATCTTCCTTATCACTGTAAACAACAAATTATTTTATATGTAGTAATGCTGGTGAAGTTCGGATGGTTTTGTGCTAAGATTATAAAAGTCAATTCTCTAGATAATTTAATATGATGAGATTAAGGACAAAGTCTGAACACACCAGATGAAGTGTCATATTGCTAAAGATTTTCAAACTTTTGTCAGTATGTGTAAATGTCCCCATTTGCATATGTTACATAAAATCACTACTGTCATGTTATAATAACTATAAACAGTTTTTAGGACAGTTTTATGTAGGGGAAAAATAATTACCATTATACATTACCATACAAATGCGCACAGTTACTTACATTGATGCTATAAATTATTTATCAATGTTTACTATGAATGGGAAGAGAGTAAAACATGAAATTTTTATGGTAAATTATGGCTCCCTATAGTCTATTTTAATTATTATCAGTGGTCTTGTTGATTACTTATTCTACCCTTACTTGCTTCTTACATGCAACCAGGCTGAGAGGCAGATTGTCTATATAGCTTACAAGAAGTGGTTGGTAAAATTTAGTTAAAAAGTTTACTCTTGAAATTTAGTGAATTTTTTTGTGTATATGTATACATATTTATTTTATGATATCACTTATTTTTTTTTTGGTATTTCATAGTCAAAGTCATGTATCTACACCAAGTCTATCTTTGTTTCTGTTTTTCGTTTTTACGGTCAGCTGGTAGAAATCTCTGTTGCTAGAGATAAGCTAGCCCATTGCATTGTGTTATCTTTATGTTTAGTTATAATATTTTGTATACAAAAAAGATTTTATTATTAATTTTTGTTATGTTACAGAGTGCATACATATACAAACACAACTTCACATCAAATCTGCCAGTAGGCAGAGTATTGAGTGTCAACTGTTACAATTTATACAGGCAGGCTAGGCTAGGAATTTTTAGGTTTCTTAATATTCCTTACTATTAATTTTACTGCAACGCATATAAACTAACATACATTCATATTTACAACAATCTAAAACCCCAAATCCCTTACGAGGCAAGTAGAGAGTATTGAGTGCCCAATGCTTCAATTCTTGCAGACCTTCTGTGTTTACTTATTATTTATTTATTTATTACTCTTTTCATACAAACACGCCGGTTTCGAAGACTGGACTCTACCCTCGCACAAATCCTGTGCTATTTGATTGTGGAATGTCAACCTAGGTCTCCCTGATCCTAGATCTTTTAATCGTGATAGAACCAAAGGTGATTGCCCTTGCTTATTTCAACACCAAAAGTATTTGATTGTTATTATTACCTTATGTCTTCCTTGTTATTTTTGTGGGGCTTACTGCGGACTGTTCCATCAGGTGCTACACTTACTATAGAACCCAATTTCGTTGTCAATTCACCTTCATAGACAACATACTCTTTGGGCATATTCTGTTTAATTTTTGGTGGTTTTACACAGTTAGCAGGTCCTAGAATATTATAATTTTAAACATGTTAAATCAAAATTAGTTAAAACACAAGTTATTGAATTTTAATTAGAACAATAAAAGCATACCCAAATGGACCAATAAACTGAACAGTAAATAAAATGGGTAAGTGACAGTCATAAAAACAGCATATGGTAAAAAAAATTACTTACTTAAAGTCATATAAAGAGGCAATGGCATGGACAGTGGTAGTTTAATAGAGATACTTCTTATGTTCTCTTCGCCTCCTGGAAACCGCTGCTTGAGCCTTTGTATCAGTGCTAGAACGTTCTCTTTAATTTGATTCTGTGACATTCCAGTATGGCCAACAAGTACAGTGGAAGTCTGCCCTTCATTTAAACGTAACATAACTGTGCGTTGTCCGACATCAATATCTTTTTTTATATCTCCATTCTCATTAATTTTGACAGGTATCAACATGTTATGTTTTTTAAAGAACATTTTTCCTAGTTCATGAGAAACATGGTTAATTACCCTTGTATCTACCATAATGAAATCATGTTGTGTAAGAAGTCTACGTTTTAATTCAAATTGGTCATATTCCACTCGTAATTGTCTCATTGGTAAAACTGTTTTAACCTGAAACACATAAATAGAACATTTGTACTATATGACATAAATTATATTTATAGCATAATAAACCACATAATATCTTCGCGCTAAGACTGCTAAGACTGCCCGTGTACTGCAGCAAGCAAAGTATGCAGAGTCAATGACGCTCCACAGGACATGATTTCTACAGACCTGCCTAGCTTCCTCTTCATACAAAGAAGGCAGTTTAGAAGATTCTTAATACCACCCATGTAAATTGTATTTTTAAGTTATATTTATTAAAAATAGCAAAGGTTTTTTATATGACATTGGAAGGCAAGCAGATGGATTTCTGGATGGTAAGAAACTCACACCACCTAGAGACACTAAAGGTGGTAATGGTGTATTGTCAACCTGAGGTCAGGATTATAGGCCTTGAACAAAAGTAAGTTTACAGGTTACCTTATATCATTAACCGAAACACGACAATTACAAGCACTGTCATTATGGGGTTGGGAATAGGTAAGGTGGTGGTACCAATCCAGGCCAGTCGGTGCAAAACTCTACCAAAAGTTCGGTGAAGTTGTAAAAAATCGTAAGATTAGCAACAAATTTGTCATTAAAAAAAAAGCTCTACCGCCTAGTACTTTGGTTATTTTAAATAAATGATATAACAAGGCTTTTCACATGTATTAAAGACATAATTTGTATTTGCATTATATTTGACAAGTAAAACTAATTCTGACTATTATATTTTGGTTTAAATTATTTGCCCTACCTCTACTACTTATGTGAGATACTCAAATTATAAAAACCATGATTAAAACAATGTAGTCTAGGATTTTCTTTGTCTGCCTTCCTCTATACACAATCTTGGCTATGCCTTTGGCCAGAGACTCACACTTAGTATAGGATAGCTTAAATGTTTACATAAAAGTTAATACTAAGAAAACAAAATCTAAAATTAGTAGTGCTGATAGCCTTATTAAGTACTGCAAATTTAAAAATATTTTAGGACGAAGACTTACAGATGTAACATTTGCTTTTCTCAGCAACTCTTCCCAGTGATCAACCGTTGGTTCATGATCTACCTTTTTACCTTTTTTTAAATCTTTAGTGATAAGGCACACTTCACCTGTTGATGCAATGGTGCTATGTGGTAAAACACTGAAATAAATAGCATATAATAAATATTAATTACTTATTGTAGTAGTTGGGCATATTATCTACTTACTTTTAAGCCAAAGCAAGATATAGCTGGCCCTTGTTGGTGGATTTCTATGCTACCTTTATATAAATAAGATAGTCTAGCCCTTAATATGATTGCTAGCAATTAGTAACTGTGTCAAATGTATTAAATAACTAGACCACCTAGGTACATATCACATCATCCAAGTATAATAAAACAACTTCAATTTTTTTTGTTAATATACAACAGAAAAGTAAGAAACTATTAGTTAGTTAACATTTAACTAATAGTTTATTATCTGGAGTAGTTTATAATTAATGTAACCATAATATTTGTGCTTATCAATTTAACATATTTGCAGCCAAGTTACTCAAATAACTTTCATTCAAATCTCTTACCACCAGAATAGTATGATGCTCTACTATGAATGAATATGCTTTATTATATTGTGACTCATATCACCTCTGTGGTCTAGCGGTTCAGTTGTTGGACTTGACTGCACGAGGGCCCGGGTTCAAATCCTGGGTTGGGTAACAAAAAGAAAATTGGGATTTTCCAATTATCTACTACAAAAAAAGTGTAGCTCAGGATAGGATATGTGCCCGGTTGGCGATGGTGAGGCTTGCCACTTATCACATTGTGGGACTTAGTATCTTTGGCTAGTCATGGGTGCCCTGGTTGTGCCTCTGCCTACCTCTTTGGGGATATGGGCGTGTAGATATTTTATATTATGCTATTATTATGTATCTATGTACTATGTTGTTATCAAAAAAAATATCTTCACGCCTATACCCATACCCGAAGATGTAAGCAGTAGGCAGGCAGTGTACCTGTCACCAAACAGGCATGTATCCAATCCCAGGCGCTGCTGTTTCATTTAGAAAATTTAAGACACGCTTTTTTCTTTACCCTCCAGAGCTCAGATCAAACCTGGGACTTTATGAGGTCAAGTCACTCTCGGCCGTCATACCACTAAGGCGATTTATGAACAACTCTGAAATTACAGTGTTTATAAGCAACTTTATAAATACTTACAACTTTAGGTTGCCCGTAACATTTTGTATTTTAATACTGCGTACTTCCATAAAAATAGAAGTCTCGTCACCAAAAATTGAATTTTTTTTAGTGTAATGAGTTGTTAGCTTTTCGAGACATGATAAAACATTCGTAATTAAGTTCTCTGTGATGTATGCTGTGGGCAAAACATATTTAGGGCTTTTTATTACTTTTTTTTCTTCGCTGCTCTTGTTTACATTCTGTAAAACTTTTTTTTGTTTCTTTTTCTGAATTTTTGGAGAAATTTCTTTTATTTCACTTTTCGTAATTGTTTTTTTCTTAGGTAGTTTAGAAGTTGCTTTAATAGACACCATTTTAGTTAATGATAAGCAATTATGGTTGAAATTAACAAATATTATATAGAATTTGTTAAAATGCAAAGTAACATAAAAACTTAACCTCTGAGAAATCAGTAATGTCAATGTCAGTTGTAGTCTGCAAAACACGTGTGAATGACACTGACATATTGTTCTTGTTTCTTTTTATGGTTTTGCATGGGTTTCTTTTTGCTTTTACATTAGCAAGCGTGGAATCATGGATGAAAAACATAATTATGGGACAACTTTTATAGAAGCTGGAGCAAGGGGAGGTATCGGAGGATGAAAGTGATGTTGACGAAGACTTTCTTGATTATTACGAATATGCAGGTGAGCTAGTAGCTGATCTTGAGGATAGTAAGGAAATTCTAAGGAAAGCGCCAAAATTAATTAAATCAACTTAGATCCCTAGAAAATCGCCCATTAACTAAAAGAACACTTGTGATTAAGTTTGAAAAAAAAAGAATATGGCCCTGGTACACAGAGCTTTGATTTTTGAGGTGTGACAGATTACTCTGAAATTATTATGTATGTGACTTCCCCTTAGCAGGTTTTACATACTTTTTTGAACAAAGCTTACTAGAAATCATTGTTGAGGAAAACAATAAATATGCCACACAGAAAATCCTATTTTTTTTCGACCCAATTACCCTGATCGAGCTTTGAAATTACATCGGTAGTTTGATTTAAATAGGTACGTCTTCATATCACTACCCAAGTATACGTCCCTATTGGAGGGAATGTACAGGGATACAGAGAATGTACGATCAAACCTATAGCAGACACAATGACTAAACAGATTCGAGAAAATGAGACAAATATCTGCTTCATATCAATGATAACACTTGATATCTTCCTCCTGAGCACCCTAATCATGGCAGATTACATAAGATTTCAAGTCTGTTCCTTTTAATCACTGTCTGTCACTAGATGAACCCATGTGTTTCATGCAGCTTGCACATTTTGTGAAGTAATATCTTTTTTATACCAACCTATCCTTATTTCATTATTTATATAAGGAAGGGATATAATGTTTGAGGACAGTGCTGAGAAACAGATCAGGAAAAGCATGTATGTTGCTAGACAAGAAGGAGGTGCTCAAAACAACTGTAACAAGATGGTCTTTCGAAGAAAATGTCACCACTTTTTAAGAGGTTGATTGATGGAAAGATAACAATCAAGTATTGCTGTTGTTTACGTATGTTGGTGTGGAACCTCTGGGTACTATCACCCGTTCGGGTAAAAGGCACAAAACCAGCTTCACCATATCTTGCCCTAAAACAATACGCGAATTGAGTAACGGCAAGGGCGGTGTAGATGTTATGGAAAGCTACTTACGTCAGTACATAATACGAATGAAATCGAAAAAATGAACTAACAGACTGTTTCATCACTTAAGTTGGATATGGCTGTCATACACAGTTGGGTTCTTTACAATAAAGTTATAATGAAGAGAGAGACACGAATCCCAAATATTACACCCCACCCCCAAGAATGTACGTAAAGATGGTGTTGGTCTTGACAAATCGTCCCTATCACGAAAAAAGCACAATCAATGTAAATACCAGTTTAACGCAACTTTCATATAAAAAAATGAATAAAATAAGTTTGCTATGTTTTTATTCGCCCAAATCACATGACACTAGTTGCCTTATATTTGAATGCCTTTAGACTTACTTTCAAATTATACGGGTTATAATTTTTCAAGTAAACTTTATACAAATTCGGGTTTGCTATGTATCTATGGAAGTCCCGCCTCTTATTACGTAGTATTTATATACTCTTTGGTAAATACACAACCTGTAAAAAACTCACTTCAGTGATGTGTATAAAATGCAGGGTTTCTCTTTGCGGCAATAGAAAAAACGACTGCTTTCAACTTTTTTATATATAACAGTTTCCAAATAGACTGAAATTAAATACTATTGTAATTAAAACAATAGTATTTAGTTTATACTTTCGTAATAAATTAATATTTCACAAAATATTAATAAAACTTATCAGTTTGATAAGTTTTATGTCATATCAAAATATTTATGTAATAGATACCTATAATATATTAAAGTGTAAGTAATTAAGAATAGATTTTAAATCATGAAGTGATGAGAGAATAACACGATATTGTTAAAATTTTGGCTTTTCATGATTTGCTGTATAAATGTTTATCATATAGGTATGTATGTATAATGCCGCAGAGTAAGGTAAGGTTCAGAATATGGTAGCTATTGGTGGCCAGGAAGTTACGATCTTTACACAATAAACAACATGATTATAAGCGCATCGATATTGATGCAGTGCAGAAGTCGTGGGTTTGATAATTAGGATAAGCAGTTTGTTTATTGTATTTCGGTTTGTGAATTCTTTTGTGGTTGGCTCAGACCAATAAAAAAGTGGTAGGTACCTACACTTTTTATTTTATTACTAGTTATCATAGAAAACATCATCATTTATTTTCCTTGGACTTTCAGATCAAACGATTTATATATTTATATAAAAACAACAATAAGTATAGAATAAAACAGAAAATCGTTTATTTGGTATATTACGAGTACTTACCACAATAGTAAAAGCGGCGTTTCTTATTTATATACTACTAGCGGCCCGCCCCGGCTTCGCACGGGCATAAAATATACATATAAACCTTCCTCTTAAAACACTCTATCTATGAAAAAAAAAACACATCAAAATCCGTTGCGTAGTTTGAAAGATTTAAGTGTACAAAGGGACATAGGGACAGAAAACGTGACTTTGTTTTATACTATGTAGTGACATGTTTAGAACTAATCTAAATAGTGACTTATTTATATTTCTACTAATGTGAGAATAAGTCCCTTTGGCTAATAGTGGGTGCCCTGATTGTACTTCTATTTACTTTTACCAAGTTAAGTGGCTTTTTAACAACAGTATATCCACTATGTACGGACACGAAGGCTCTTATATATGGGAAAGTTCTACGAGTATATTAAAGTATCTTCACGCTCATATTGTGCGGGATAATTAAAATGTGTAAATTGTGACGAATTTTTAGTGTATAAAAG
>NJDC01002493.1:0-10455 GCA_002245475.1 Calephelis virginiensis
TGGGCAAATTCCACAATAAACGTGCAAAGTCTAGCTACGTCCGAAATGTTAGCATAGTAAATTATTGGAGTGACCATTAACGAATGCTAATCACGGTTACGAATGAACCACGACCAAGGCAACGCGTTTGGAATTGCTGGCCATTATTTTATTACGCCAGTTGGTACAAAGACCTAACTGACATAGACGTCTCTACTGCCCCTCTATTAGTATAATACTAACACAGACGTCTATTTACTTTCCCGACAGTCGGTACAAAGACTGATATAGACGTCTCTTTACTATTTCACGCATCCTTCTCCGATCAAAGTCAGAAATCAGACTAGCAAAGGCAAAATCTGAAATGTAAGCAAATTATTATCGTGGTGAGGTATGGTAACGAATGAACAATCAAGGCGTTTGTACTTGCTGGCCATTTACGCCAGCTAGTACGATGACTTAACTGGTCTTGAGTTTGTATGTAGATATCTAAGTCTAATCTACAACATCGAACATATTGGCACGGTACTTTGGTAAATTCAACAACAAACGTGCATAGTCTAGGTACGTCCGAAATGATAGCATATTAAATGATTGGCGTAACCATTAACGAATGCTTATCACGGTTACGAATGAACCACAACCAAATCAACGCGTTTGGAATTGCTGGCCATTATTGTATTACGCCAGTTGGTACAAAGATTTAACTGACGTAGACGTCTCTACTGCCCCGCTAGTTAGTAAAAAGACTAACATAGACGTTTATTTACTTTTCCGACAGTCGGTACAAAGACTGATATAGACGTCTCTTGACGTTGTCATGCTTAGTGGGACTGTAAAAGAATGTTCAGCGTAGCGTTAGATGTGCTTCTTTATGATTTTCAGTACTTTTTACAACACTAGATTTTCAGATTTTCAGTCGACTTTATACGGGCAAGTGAACTTTAAAAGTGTTAGTAAATATTCACTTATTAACGAATTGTATTAATACATACATGTCTTCACGCCAAGTAGGTACGAAGAAAGTAACGACCACAAGTGTCACGAAACCAACAGACCTCCCTAGCTTCTTTCACATTCAATATTATTTTAGCCTCGAACGCAAAGCTAGGGGCGTTATAAGTGTGTGTGTGTGTGTGTGTGTGTGTGTGTGTGTGTGTGTTTTTGTAAAATGCCGGTTGAAGAGACACTTGACAACACCTTCAGACTACACAAGAGCGATTTGGTCATGAAATATCAACATAGGTCTCTCCGAGTACCTGAACATTCGCACTGTACCTTGGTCTCTCCGAGTATGCAAACATTCGCAAAATATCTTGAAGTACGATTGAAATGTTTTCAATTTCCTTTACTTTTGTAAACATTTCATGTGCGTATGACATGTCTTCTTGCTTATCTATAAAAGTTATGGAGTTTGAAAGTTTAAATGGCTTTTTGAACGCAAATTAGCCGCTTATACATGATTGTATAACATTAATACACCCCATTGTATTCTGTAAGACTTTTAAACGATAAAAAATTATAACTTTAAGACTGAAGATATCTGTTTATCGGGATGTGAAGACCCAATCACTAGTTAGTGAAAAAATCTTGTAGAGTGCTGTGCAGCGATTTAGCCGTGAATGTGTAACATACAAACAGACCATTGGAAGAATAGATATGGTTACATAAGTGTTGTGTTATGTTGTACCAATGTATTGCAAGGGGGTCAGATATTTAGTGCTTACTTATTCGTTTATTAAATGTTAAAAATTTCGTTTTATCGCTTGCAATTACCGATTATTTTTTATTAGGTCAAGTATAATGTGGTTCTTTTTAATTCTGTGTAATGTTTATTTATATTCGGTTTATGTAATTGTTCATTTCAAGTCAACACATTTGGTTCGATGAATTATTTTTCAGAAAGTGCCTTTATTTCAGGTAATATATAGTTAAAGTCGTGTAAGTTTCCTAAATATTCCCTACGATAAAACAACTTACAGGAAACAACCCGATATAGGATAAATGACCAGTAGGTTATAGGTTTGCCACCTATCGCACTGTTGGACTTTAGTCCAACTAACTGCAACCAGGCCACCCACATTCTGTACTTATACAGTATGTGGGTGCCCTGGATGCACCTCTGCCTAACTGTTTCTAGATACGGGCGAAGATAATAATTTACTTTTTTTTTAAATATACACTGAAGCAGTGGCATGTGCTAATCGCTTAATTAAATATTCGTACATACGTTTTAAATTTGCCGAAAATAAACAAACACAGAGTAGACACGGAACCGACTAAAATGCCAAATGTTTTAACCTATGAAACCGGAGTACGAACCTTTAAGTCTGTCAAATGTTGAAACGCTGAGTTTAGTCTATATATTATGTATAAAAAAAACTATTTGTGTATGTACACTATCTAAAGACTCCAAACTGGCTAGATCGAAACCGGTACAATTTTCAATAAATCAATTCAATAAATTTACATCGAAACCAAAAAAACTTTTTTTTTAAATAAAAATGTATGTTTGTTCTCTAAAAGGAACGATTTATGAATCCCTACTTGTGTATGGTAAATGCGAAAATTTATATGTTCCGTTATCAAGACGTAAAACCAGAACATATTTACAAGTAGTTTCGCAGCGACTCGCCCGGATTGGTACCACCGCCTTACATGTTCCTGGCGCCATAACGTCAGTGCTTGCCGTTGATGTGTTCCGGTTCGAATGGTAAGGTAGGCGGTAAGCTTACTTTTGCTCGAGGCCTAACATCCCGGACTCAGGTTGGCAACGCACCATTACCAACTTTGGTGTTTCTAGGCGGCGTGACATTCTTACCACTAGGATATCCGTCTGCTTGTTTGTCTTCCAGTATCATAAAAAATATTATGATGAACTAAATAAAAAAATATAGCAGAGAAATAAATAAGTCCTACATTAAAATTAAAACAAAAACAAGCGCTCTCAGTTTTTTTTGTCTGATCTTCCAAGTGACCACGTCCTGACCTGGTGGTAGATATAAGACGAGTCTGAAGTACCTCTTGTTTTCAGATAGACCATCTATTTGAAAACCATTTGCTATTCCATTCAACTAGAATTCATTATCCAAGAATGTATTATAAGTATTTGGCAGCATTCGAAAGCGTCTGCGTCCTGCGGCAGACGGGCGCCATGGCGATTACAACAGCCCACTGTTTCTTCCCAATACGAACAGTAAATTGCCCTTCCAACGCGGTCGATCAACCATGACCTCAACTTGTGCATTATTTGTTGCGCTGTTCACAATAAAAAAAACTGCTTCCCCTTTTCTTAAAACTAGTAAAATTCTATTTGGCAACGATTCTAGCGCCCGGACAGACAGACGCCGCGGTGAACACAACAGCCTTTTGTTTCTTCCGAACATAAATAGTAAATAACCCTTACAAAGCTATCGATCGACCATTACTTCAACTGGTGCATCATTGGTTGGTACTTCGAAAACTTATATAGGTGCAACATATCCACTACTAACCCTATTAATACTCGTATTATAAATGCGAAAGTTTGTACGTTTGCTTGTTTGTTACTTCTTCACGCAAATACTGCTGAACCGATTTTCATGAAATTTGGCACACGCTAAGAGGGTAACTTGGATTAACACATAGGGTAGTTTTTTGTCCTGGAAAAATGTTCCTGTGGGATCATTAATTTCATGATCATTCATGCAAATCTGTATGTTGCTCTTTACGGGCTAAACTATTTTGATGAAATTAATTAATATGTATATAGCTAGAGATCTAGGTTAAAACATAGGCTATTTTCTTTAAAAAAATATCCCCCATAGAACTATAATAGGAGAGAAAGAATATTCTACGCTGAAGACGTAATGGGCAAACAGCTAATATAAATAAATAAATATCCCTGGACAAGTTACACAAATTGAATCTTGCCCCAAAGTAAGCATATTATATGCTTGTGTTATGGGTGTTAGTCAACGATTCTAATACATATAATTTTAAATTAAAATTAAAATTTAAAAAACCCTTGACACAAGAACTTAATTCCCCTTTAAAAATTAAAAAATCGGTTAATCTCCCCACTTTCACCCCCACAGCTTTTAAACGGCTCAACTGATTTTCATTAAACATGTCCCTCGCACATTTACTACAAAAAAAAACTAAATTGAAATTACTGCATCCGTTCGGGAGTTATGATGCCACAGACAGACACGTCAAACTTATAACACCCCTCTTTTTGCGTCGGGGGTTAAAAATACTTAAATAGATACCTGAATGAATTTAATAAACACCCAGACCCGGAAATGCGGACATCTAAATGTTCATCACACAAATGCCTGCCGCCGTCGGGAATCGAACCCGAGCCTCGCGGTGGGCCAGTGTAGCAAGGTGTGTACGCTAGTCACTCGACCAACTATTCAACTCCGTATCCTTTGATTTATAGGGTTATTAAAAAAACTAGAAAAACAACTACGGTCATACTTAGACATAAATGTAAATATTTATTATTTAATTGCTTTAAAATAAATATTTAATTTTATTAATATCATTTCAACTGCAAACTTTGTAGTCCGTAAGTGTATTTCTTTTCCAACGATTTTTATTTTGCATACATTAATCACTGCGTCTTTTCTGCTAAATCAAAGCAACTCTGCAAAAATTCTGACATTTTAGAAACAAGTTTCGTTGGTGTTAAGATGTTTGAAGATCAAGTTTTGTATTTTATGATTAAATACAAGGAATGCAATAATAAACATTAAGTTTGTTTTAGTCCGGTGAAGTTCTAACGACGAAAAAAGAGGTTAGCAACATATTAGACATTAAAAAAAGACATTGAGTTTGTGTTATATTACCTACTCAAAAAAAGGAGGTTCTCAATTTGATTGTATGTTTTTTTATTAATTTTAAGTATGTTTGTTACGCGATTGCTTCGTTAATTTTCCGCCAACCGATTTTGTTGTTTGCTTTTTTTTTAAAAATGTGTCATGATTTCGAGGTGGTCCCGTTATAATTTTATCATGATTCGACTAACGGTTTTTGAGCTAGTCTTAATTATGCATATTTTTTTCACTTTTCAACTTGACGACCTTTTCATTATGAAAAATTTAGGTATGCATTACTAAGTGTAACTCAGAAACTACTGGTAGGATGTGGATACAAATTACATTGGACCATTTCGGAACCTTTCGCTCTTTTGAAAAAAGAATCACAAAATCGCGACGTCATACATTACATCATAAAAATTCAATTCAATTCATTTATTTGTAGAAGTAGGTACAAAATATTTAAGAAACAACTAATTTTGCTTCCATCATCAAGAAACCCATACCAAAGTAGTACAAACTACATTCAAATTGGAATAGAACCTTATCCCTCACATATAAACACATTAATAATAGAACTAGATCAATGAGAAAACATAAAAGCCTGTTTATAAACTACAAACGCAGCCCTATACCAAGTACAGTGGACGTATTATAAACATCACAATCGTCATGATCGACAGATGGTAGTAATTTCACAGTTGAACAGCGGCTACAGCTACGGACCGGTCGAAAAGGCCGACCACAACAGGTGTGTACTGTGTAGTGTGTACCATGACTATTCTCTCTGTATGTCATTCATCAATAACTAATTCCACTGACCTTTGACATGATAACACACAAACATATGTAAGATTTGTCTATAAAATAAACACTTTTAAAATATTTAATATACGAATAAATCATCAATGTATTTTCAAAGTGTATAATATTAAAACGTTAAGTATACTGTTTTACACATAATTAAGTATCTTCACGCCCATCTCCCGGAAGAGATACGCAGAGTCACAACCAGAGCACCCACGACTAGTCGAAGACAGTAAGTCCCATAATGTGATAGGTAGCAAGCTTATCGCCAGCACACATTTTTTTATTAGAAAATAAGAAAAAAACTATTTTTTTTAGTAGCCCAAACCGGGAATCAAACCCGGGACCGAGACCTCGTGAAGTCAAGTCCAACACCTGGACCGCTAGACCACAGGGGCGACACACACATTTTAAAAAAGTATCACGTTTAACTCAGTCCCTGTAAAAATGGAGCCTACTCTTGCGATATTATAAAGAAAACAAAAACCGATGCAATAGTGGTTACTGCTTATGGTAGTTATTTAACTGTATTAATATCATGTGATAACATCTATCATGGTATTTATAGGTCATGGTCATTTCTTACCATCAGAAGAGCCTTGTGCTTATTGACAGACCTCGAACATAAAAAATCAAAATGCTATTTAAATGCTATGTTAAAAATTTTGAAGAAAAAGTATAACATGTTTATAACATAAAATATATATCAAAATAAGTTACTGTTTTAAAAGATTCATTTCATTTTAGATAACAGTTTTGTAACAAAATAGAATCCTCATTAAAAACTGTATTAATCCGAACTGTTATGTTTATTTTTTATTACTACATTATATTTCAATTAAAAAACATTTTAGAAAAAATGTAAAGAGTTCATACGTCGTAGGGGCTTTGATTGATGTTTTAACACACTTTGATTACTTGTGTAAAATTAAAAGGAAAATATGGTAAGCGAGACAGTAGTATATTCTTTAATTAATTTCATCAACCATTTAAATATTTAAAAAAAAAACGGAAAAAATGTTTTCAATTCATATGCGCCTAGCCACAGAACATATAAAACAAGTCCACAGAATAAACACGTCCGTAGAATAACTACGACTACCAAATTTTGGAAATTGGAATCGAATTTATCATTTTAGGTACTCTTAAACACTATACTGGCGAATTATTAACATTTAGTTAATAGTAATCAACCAATTATTTTATCGGGTTCGTTAAATTCATTTGTCAGTAATGTTAATAATCCGCTAATACTGCGTTCAAAAGTACTTAAAATGACATATAAGATTCCAATTTCAAATTCGCACGATACAGTGATTTAAAAGTAACTGTCTAAATGTCCATCACACAAACGCCTGCCCCCGTCGGGAATCGAATCCGAGCCTCGCGTTTGGTCTATGTAGTTAGACGTGTACGCTAGCCACTCGACCAACGAGGCGGTCACGTCACACCGTTGGTCACGACCAACGAGAATACATCCACAAAATACACATGTCAACAGAATGTATACGGTCACAGAAAATATAGAAGTCCACAGAAAATACAAGTCCAGAGAAAATACAAGTCCAGAGAAAAATATACAAGTCCTCAGAAAATATAAGTCCACAGAATATACACGTTCAGATTAAAGTCAGCGGTAGCTCCGTGACAGGTGTACCGTAACCATCCTCTCTGTGTGTCAATCATTGACATGATTCAACTAAATGCCATATCTGTCGATAAGACAAATTGGTGTCGAGATCGATTCATTACTATCTTTTATTGATTAACGATTAACGGTTAAGCACTTACCGGCCATTTCAATGTGAAATGTACACCGTGTCAAAGCTTTTGATATGTGACCAACTTATTCCTTTAAGGCAATATGAGAGCGAACATGCACACGTTTTTTCTGGTGTTAGAGACAACCATCAATGTGAATATCGTAAATAGTCGACAGCTACAGAGCCGGATTTAAAATAAGCTGTGTTGTACAGGTCCGTATTAGTCCGGGTCGTGTAGAATTCGATGTGCAATTTTTGAAATATGACGTTATGACGTCCATTTTGAAACGCGGAAATGCAACTGTTATATTCTCATCATCCCACCTCTTTCTTGTCGTGTCTATAACCATTTTCTTCATCATCCAGACATAAGGTAGACTATATGTTATCGAAGTCTCCATATTTATTGAATCCATGTTAAATTTCATATAACAAAAAACAAATAGAAAAAATATTTAAGTAAAAAAGAACGAAAGTATCTTCACGCCCATATATCCGAAGAGGTAGGCACAGGTACCACCAAGGCACCCACGACTAGCCGAAGACACTAAGTCCCACAATGTGATAGGTGGCAAGGCTATCGCCAACCGGGCACATTTCCAATCCCGACCAACATTTTTTTTTAATTAGAAAATTGGAAAAACCCAATTTACTTAAATATTTAAGTAACTGTGACAAAAATAGTCTATATTATAATGTTCATACTATAAGCTACAAACCTTCCTGCCAATATTTGCATTATCTTCTATTAGTTCAGGGGTTAATCGACTTTGAAAAAAGGAGGAGGTTATTATATGTTTGACTCTTATGTTATTTTTATTTAAGTATTTCTCTGTCCGAATCTAGCAAAATAATATATGAAACAAAATAGTTTTCAAATCTCTGGCCTAGCATATTTCACATTCGTTACTCTTTATAGATGAAACACATCAGTTTCTGTTTGTTTTTTTATTTTCTACATAGAAAGTTTTATAATATAAACAATAATATCTAATTATAATAAAATTAATAACATGCAAATAAATTTCCTCAACTAAATTATGTTATTTCTGTATAAAAAATCACTTTCATACGGATGGTTTATGAATATTTAAGATGAATTCCCCGACCCCCATAGAGAAGAACAATCTAAATTAATATGTTAATGATACAGATGTTATAAATAAATAAGATATATAACAACAACAACAACAACTTTTAATTTAAAATGCCGTTATCGCTACGTCCGCTGCGGTAACTAATGCAAAACTAAAATCGGCCAAAATTAAAATAGTCAATTATAATAAATCTTGCAGAACGGGATTTATATGCATTTTAAACAAAAACAGTTGATTTATTTAAGTGGTCGCCCGTTGGTCGAAATTCGCCCATAATAATATTTATTATCTTTTTGATAAAAACGCCATCTTCATTTCTCAAGACAAACTACTTTGTTTCCAAACTTCTGTGATCTTTTATCGTTATCATCAACATATTTGTTTGTTTGTGTCAAATGCGTGATAGTGTGGGTAATGTTTTGTTTATGGATTTAATGTACTTTATAAGCATTATTATTGAAAAATATTAGCGTTCTGCACTTCTCCTACACATAAACTATAAGACAGGTTTGTCAGGATCGTGAGGTCTGGCACTCGATACTCTCTGCCTACCCCGTAAGGGACTTGGCGTGAAGATATGTATGTATGTATGTAAACTATAAGTGTGCTTCTGCGTCCATCACGCATCACATCATCACGTATTAATATATAGATATCTAGACATATTGAAATGAACGAGCTATATTTGTAATAAAAAAATAAAGATTTTTAAGAATGAAAAATTTGGGATACGTTTGTATGATGTGGGATATTTCATAATCTCACCCTTAAAATTGGGAGCTGATCTCCAAGTGAAATGAAATTAAATTGATTTACGGAATATGTGTTTTTTTATGATATTGGAAGGCAAACAAGCAGACAGATATTGTGATAGTCATTCACGCCACCTAGACCTACAAACGTAGTATTGGTGCGTTGCCAATCTGAAGCCGGGATGTTAGGCTTCTAGCAAAAGTAAGTTTACCGTCTATGTTACCCTCCGAACCGGAATACGTCAACGGCAAGCGCTGACGCTATGGCGGCAGGAATAAGTAAGGTGGTGGTACCAACCGGGACGAATCGCTGCGAAACTTTACCACCTAGTAGGATGTCACGGTGCTAGTGACATTAAGCCTGTGCTCGCCTTATACGAGCTGCCTGGCAGGAAGGCAGATGGTCTATTCTGCTAAGGACCCCGGACCAACACGAATGCGTATTTAAAAGTTGTTTTCAAACACTTATTCGTATCAACATATTCTACCACATTGTGGTGGGCAAATATATTAATTTAAAAAGATTTTATTATGATCAAGTTTTATCCTATCTGCAATAAACTACTATCGTTTCCAAACCTAGCCAGTCAGGAGAGCAAACGGCAAAACAAACTTCTCGGCGATTAGGACTAGTCCTATTTACCGTAACTACCACTGAAATACAAATTTAGTCATTGTGATAGGTAACTATTTTTTTTACAAGATACCACTTTCAAAAAACACCGATCAACTATAGCAAAAGGTTTACTTTCCCGCCTCAGGTTCGCAAAGCACCTTGCCCATCTTTGTCGCCAACCTATACCTGTTTCTTACAGATCAAAATCGTAAGTTGTAATCATCAATCAATATTTATATATTTTTGTATTTAGCAGAATATTCTTATGAAAATGCTATACGTTTAACAGTAATTCCAGCAATAAAGTATATATTTTTAGACTGACGCTTCGTATCGTTTAGGAAATATAAATTAGCCGCTAGTTAAGCATGCGATCTTGAAGTACGATAAGAAACAACCATTAAGTTTAACCACAGTTTAACACAGCTTGTAATGCGTATAAACTGGGAAATCGTTTCTATAAACCAGCCAACGAAACAGCCTAGAAGCACTCCTTCATACAATTATTTCAACAGTATTTTTGAACCAAGGAAAAATATTCTAGATTTAATTTTTTTTATTTAATTGCATCCAGTTTTTGGCATGAGCGTTAGCATTTGCCATTACTCAAGTTGGAATTTGCGTCAAATTACCGGACTC
>NJDC01002493.1:22480-39811 GCA_002245475.1 Calephelis virginiensis
ACACATTTATTTATTTTTATTACTTTAATCTAGCCCAGCGGTTGGCAACCTGCGGCCTGCGTGCCGCATACGGCCCGCCGATGCCGTCTCACTTGCGGCCCGTGAATATTCGCCCATTTTCATTTTTTCTATGGCCAATTATACGTAGGTATATTTGGCTTCTAGGGTAAATATTAAAAGTGTGGTCCACCTTTAGTTTATTTTGCTACCTTGTGGCCCTTGCCTGCCAAAAGGTTGTCGACCGCTGATCTAGCCAATAAGCTGGAGACTCTTCTGATGGAAAGACAACCGTCGCTTATAGACACCACAAAATATGATAATAATACGCTGCTCTCTCATATACACGACTAGCTGACCCGGCAGACGTTGATCTTCTATTTTTTTTTGCTGTGATTCACACTCATCACTTAGGGTTATAAAAACTAGGGTTAGGGTTAGCCGATTCTCAGACCTACTCAATATGCACGCAAATTTCATGAGAATCGCTCTAGCCGTTTCGAAGGAGTACGGTGACTAACATTGTGACACGGGAATTTTATATATTAAATGTTAAGTTTAAGATTAATCAAAATCTCTAAATAATAAATCAAATAAAACACAGAATTTGAAAACTATTAACAGAAACTCCCAACACCCTACGAAATCTTAAATGCCAAGAAAAATAACCAAGTCAGACGCCAAGATAACGGCATCAGCGTAGTTATGACCAAAACAGCAATAAAAACACAACAGTTAATCATAGACTGTTGTTTGATCAGGTATTTACTATTAACGATCGTAACAACAGACGCGACGCCGTCCAACCGTGCACTGGTATGCGGCTTATCTCGTTTGATATCAAGGCCCCGAGCATAACTGCAACAGTAGCTCAGCATCTGTGCTCGCCATTGTCGTGACCCTTTCTGGAAGGAAGCTAGCTGGTGTCGTTGCACGTGCGTTCTAACTTTCTAAGATAACGAACATATAATAGTCACACCTATAACATCTAAGGTGTTCATGGGTGATTATTGTCTGTCTTCATCAATTTTGTCTGCTTATTTGCTATCTCATAACACAAAAAAATCATAGAAGACAATAAGGGACACATATGCAAAAACAACTTACATGCTGTAAATAATATTTTAGCACATGAATAACTCAATGTGGGATGTGATGACCCCATCACACGCTTCTGATATAATCTAGCAATTTGTTAACTGGGCTCGACTACGTATCTTCAAGCCCATATACCCCAAGAGATTGGCAAAGGCCACAACCAGGGCTCCCACGATTAGCCGAAGACACTAATCTACTAATATGTTTGAGTTTTTTTTTGTTACCCGACCCGGAGATCAAACCTGCGCATCGAGAAAGAAAGTCAAGTCAGGAAGTCAAATCCGACGCCGGACCGCGTAGACCAGAGAGGCGATGGACTAGAGCAGTCACTTTGTTAGTTATTAGTGCAATTAGTTCATTACTAGAAACTGTCCCCTACATCGGAATCGCGACCTTAAAGAGGGAACTATAACTCGTAGTAATCTACCGTAGAGTCGGTAATCTACACTGATAAAGGATGTTCTATATTGTTTTCCGTCTAAAGCGCTGCTAAAGCGCGAAAAAAAACCAGCATATTATGTTTATCCGACACAAACTGTATGTCATATTAGCGTCTCCATAGCAATCAGATAAAGCTTTTGCAAAATATTCCAACTAATATTTACGTCAATACCTTAATAAGGTAAGCAATAGCTACTTACCTCTGTATAAGGTAAGCAATAAGTTCGTACTCATTGCTTACCTTATAAAGGTATCTGAAAGGAATTCTTGTCTGACGTTACGCGATTTTGGACATTTGACAACTTTTTTTGCACTGCGAAAAAACAAAGACATGATAACTTTCAAAGTGGAAACTGAATAAAAAAACACACTATGACAAGCCTTGAAGTAAAACTTTAAAGGAAACATTTGCCTTCTAGGTCAAGGAGTGCACCCAGAAAAAGAGTTGCCTGGCAACATAATCAAGTAGAAAAGAAAATATTCCAAAATCAACCAATACCATTATGACGAATTGCGTCTTAATTGAATATTCATTGCAGTTTTTACTGATGTGATAGGCATGATAGGGACACGATTTGTTTTGCTAACACGCGATGAATATCGATCACACAGATATAATGACACGATAATATGACAGATATTTAAATATTTTTATTTGATTCAGTAATGATTTTACATAGCTCACATTAATGTATGTTCATTTGTCTTTTTTCATGATATTGCAAGGCAAACAAACAGACGGACTTCCTGATGGTTAGAAATTCATGCCGCCTAGAGACAACAAAGGCGGGAATGGTGCGTTGCAACCTGAGGCCGGGCCTTGAGCAAAAGTAAGTACACCGGCCACCTTACCCTCCGAACAGGCGGCAGGAATAGGTAAGGCGGTGGTACCAATCCGGGCTAGTCGCTGCAAAACTCCACCACCTAGTCAGATGTCACGGTGTTAATGACGGTAAGTTTACGCTCGCCATTTTACGAGCTGCCTGTCAGGAAGGCAGAGGGTCTATTCTGCAAAGGAGCCCGGACCAACATGCAGAAAAACATACATACGTAGTGTACATTATTACTCACGAATACAACTCTTGTAAAGAAACTTGTGAAAAAATAGTTTAACATTCATCATACGCATCATTTCATTAAATAATAATGGTTTAACATATTTCGTATAGCATTTCCAAAGTACTATGGTATGAAGATTTTTAGGAGATAAGACGCCTTTAAAAGGCCAACATCACATTGGCAATTGTTACTTTTTTCTATTAATTAGTCCTTACCCGTACGTATTTTTTTTTAATTAACCTACAACTACATTTCAAATTAACCACGCCATGACCTGCAAATGTGCTAAAGCAAATAACTACGGCAAATATCGAATCGTTGTGCCTAATTCGTTCTAATTATTTCCTAGATTACGTCACTACCGGTAACGTAGTTCACATCATAACTAAAATCATCCTGTTTATGATTTGCGGATTCGCACTTGAAACAGTAAATTTCACGCTAATGGAACTGTTAGTCATGATCATGATCAAAAAATCTACTTTTAATTACTTACATTCATATATATCGTGACGCCAAGTCCCTTACCGGGTAGTCGGAGAGTATCAAGTGCCAGACCTTACAATCCTGACAAACTTGTCTGGCCTCCTTGACATTCATTACCCTTTTCATATAAGCACGCCGGTTTTAGAGACTCTTGATACGACCTTCGGATAATATCCGAGTGATCTGATCATGGACTGTCAACCTTGGTCTCCCCGGGTTCTTACAACCACCCACATTCGCATTGTATATCTGCTTCGTCAATCTTTGAACTACTTAGCTACTGTTAAAAAAAATTATAACAGATTTACGTCAGCCTGAAGTTTTACACCTAATAACTGTTCTAAAGAAGAGGCTTACCGTCACTAACACCGCGACATCCTACTAGATGGTAGAGTTTAGCAGCGACTCGTCCGGATTGGTACCACCGCCTTACATATTCCTGCAGCCATAACTTTAATGCTTGCCGTTGATGTGTTCTGGTTTGGATGTTAAGGCAGCCGGTAAACTTACTTTTGCTCTAGGCCTAAGATCCCGGCCTCAGGTTTACAACGCACCACGCACCTTTTGGCGACCTGAATTTATTACCATCAGGAAATCTGTCTGCTTGTTTGCCTTACATTATTATCAAAAAAAAATTCCTAAAATTGCCGGTTCTTGAAATATCTTAGCCAAGAGCTTACAATTTATTTGACGCAAAAGAAACATGAGTCAACGAATCGGGGGTTTTACTTATAACTTTTAATATGAATTGAGATTTGTAATAGCCATTTGGGTCTTCGAATTAGTAAGTTGGTATTTGGGTCATGCTTACGTAAGCATCATCATAACAGGTGATAGCGAAACACTGCCATGAAATAAATAAGATTTTAACGAATAATTCGAAACAAAACTAAAAACCAACTTCAACATCGTTAATACAGCGTTTAGGCAAATAAAAAAATGCAAATTTAAGTATAACTCAAAAATAGTTAGTCGGTTCGTAATGAAGTTTATATATGTGTGGTACAACTCTGTAAAATGACCAACCTTCCGAGAAAAAACCATTCGTTATTGACGAAGTAATCGCTTAACAACTATACAAAAAAAAAACATTAACGATAGAATTTCTCGTTTTTGAAGTCAGTTAACCTTTTTTTTATAACGAATCTTCATTTGTATGGGCTATATCCAGCAAGAAGCCTGAAAAATACTCATCATAACTTATCAAATTAGCCTGAACGCGATGGGATGATAAGAAACTAAAGTTGCAATGACCAGCTTTCCTGTCCATCTACACATCACCTGATATCTACCTTAACATTGCAGTTTCACTGGAGTAAGTGCAAAACATCTGATCAACTAATTCAGGATACCTTACATAAAATTAAATGCTTAGAAACGTTCCTCTCTAACAAACATGTTAGTCATAATTTAAAAATAAAAGTATCTTCACACCCATATCCCCGAAGGGATTGGCAGAGGCACAACCAGGGCACCCACGACTAGCCAAAGATAGTCCCACAATGTGATAGGTGGCAAGCCTATAGCCAACCGGGCACATATACAATCCCGGGCAACGTTATTTTTATTAGAAAAGTAGCTGTCCCGACGAAGTTCGTTTCGTTCGTTCAGTATTGGATGTAATAAAGTATTATTTTTCCCATTTTCCCTGCGAGTTTCGCAGTTTTTCTCTTTATAAGAACCTTCTCTTGGCAATAACTTATACAATAATATAAGAATTAGCCAAATCGGTCCAGTCGTTCGGTTGTTATGCGCTTACCAACACATTTAGCGATTCATTTTTATATTATAGATTAAAATTATACGTTTCCTAATGTTTTTGTTGTAAAGGAGACCTCAAGAAGTCAAGTCCGACGCCGGGCCGCTAGACCACAGGCGGATAGTCATGATTAAGAGCAGTAAAACTGCAAAAACCGACTCCAGTTATTTAATTACAACGCGTTGATAATTATTTTTTTCAAAAGATAACAAATGATTTCGATGTGATACCACATAAATTTTATCTACATCCTGCTTTTTTTTATTTATCATTAGTTTTGAAATATACAAATAATACAAAAAAAATATCATTAAGTATAATTCAAAAACCACCAGTCTGATCATGATAAGTAATATGGGACTACCTCGGACCCTGGTTGCGCCTCTGCCAACCTGTTAGAGGATATGGGATATACCTTCCTCGGAATTTATTTAAGTGATCCAAGGTCATCTTTGTAAAAAAGAAATCGGTCCATTCATCAAAACTATTTAATTATTGGCCGAGTAATAACATAAAAAAAAATTAAAAAGCATACAGTCATAAACATACATAGCATACATACATAAACTAGAAGAAATTTGTTTTCTCCGCTTTTTGGAAAAAAAAAACATAAAATTAAAAAACAAACAAACATTTTTAGCATATTTAACCTTTGTTTGGAGTAAATAGTTAATAGATTTTGTTAATAATTAGTTAATAGATTTTGTTAATAGAT
The DNA here is from genome assembly GCA_002245475.1 of Calephelis virginiensis. Lineage (NCBI taxonomy): Eukaryota > Metazoa > Arthropoda > Insecta > Lepidoptera > Riodinidae > Calephelis > Calephelis virginiensis. Next base: position 28,036 of record NJDC01002493.1, read on the forward strand.
TTTGTTTTTAATAGTTAATAGATTTTGTTTTTAATCACCGTTTTCCAAGTGATAGATTAAACGTCTGCAGAAATGTCGTGTACACACTCGAGCAGTAAAAGTATTTTGTCTCTTTTTATTATTTTCGTTAAAAGAAGATAGCGATACCTGAAAATTAGTTTAGTGAGAACAAAATTACCACCATTGTCAGAATGAACCTTCCGATGAAAAAAAATTTAACTTTCATAACCAGGACAAGACAACGTCTATATCAGCTAGTCCTATATATAAAGAAACGCGAATTGAAAGTTAAGTTCTAATTATTTCAAGAAAAAAAAAACAAATTTACAAATTAATAAAGAAAAAAAAACAAATTTACAAATTAGGATTGAAAATATTAGACTATCTGTAATAAGCTTCATTCGTCCACAAAGTAAATATGAAAATCGTAACATCCAACATATCATACTAATAAAATAACCTATTGCACCAAACTGTGCCAACAAAAAACAGCCAGACAGGTAAACACTAGCACCAATTGATCAAATTACGAAAACAAACAAATCCTTTTCGATGCAAGTGAACGACCTCGAACTTGAACAAGCTACAACGCACGTATGTAAACAGATGTAAAAAATTCTAATGAATGAATTTTCTAATGAAATACCCGTTTCCGGCCGCGATGCGTCGCCTGACACGTGCCAAACGGAGTATTTCGGCGCGTGCACACAGACATGCAGGACGCGAAGCGAACATAAACGAATTCGGTTTTAAACTTCTGATATCAACGTATAGGTTTATAGCCTACAAAATCAATACCTAAGAAGAAGGATAAAGATACTTGCTCTTTATCCAGTCATTTTGTGTCATAAGAGAGCAAACAAGCAAGCAACTGTATTAATGGCAACAGACAACCTTCGCCTTTAGACACCATACTCATAGTGGGCCACTGCTCTCCAGCACAGATTACGACAATAGTGGACACTGACGCTATGAAGGCAGACCTGGGAGGTGATTATGTATCTCAGTTGCCAACTCAAACTGCAAAAGTGTACATCCAATGACGTCATTTGTGTTTGCTTTCTCTACTGTATTTCTGTTGGTCACTGGAGATAGCAAATATAAAACACGTCATTTGACAGCTATTTGATGCACACTCATTCATTTTGAGTCGTCAACTGAGTTACATAGTCGGCCCCTGGTTACAAAATGGGTAATATGCTTAACAGCAAACGCAACAATTCCAAAGTAAAGGTACGTGTTCATTATCACGTCATTTTTGTCATAAGATAGCAAACAAGCAAGCAACTGTATTAATGGCATGAGTTAACTTTCGCATTTAGACACCATACTTACAAAAGGCAATGAGTCTATAAAGGCAGACCTGGTTCCAATCTGGATAAACTGCTTATCGTCATTCTATCGAACGCAACAATTCCAACATAAAAAAATATTGTTAAAGCATTATTTTTAGATGTTTTTATACAGGTGTGTTACAAGCAATAGAGTCACTTCAAAAATAGAGTCATATTAAGCAAGAGTTAACCTATCTTATCCTTAATTTACCAAGTTTGCTAAATAGGGACTAGACTTATAATATACAGAGGATTCCTAAAAATAAAACTCCGTGAAGGAAATCGGCAATTAAACCATTTAACATGAAGAAAGTGTTACAACAAAAAAAAAGTGTAGCGTAAATTATTCTTAAAATTTAAATTAGGCGAAACAAAAAGTACGCGAAGAATGAATTTTCTAATGAAATAAGCGTTTCCTGTGCGATGACTCGGATGCACACACGTGCCGTACGGAGAAATCCGGTGAGTACACAAACATGTCGCACGAAGCGAAACCATAACCGAAATTAACGTTAACCTTCTGTGCACACTTGGTAACCTACAAATCTACAATCATAGCCATGATAAGCTGAGTTTTTGGGAGTTGTAAAGGTACGTGCCCATTTTAATGTATACGCATCGTCAAAGTTAGAAGCAAGAATTCTAATAAATATATAAATGAGGAAGCCTATCTGTTATGCTTTACGGCTTAAAACTGCTGGATCAGTATTGATGAAATTTGATATATTTATAATTGAAAATATGAGTCCAAATAGGCTATTTAAAAAAAAACAAATCCCATATAGGATATGAAAGATTGTATGAAAACTGTAACTATTCTAGTCTGAGGAAGTCGAAGGTAAGTAACTAGTTACCCAAATAATAAATGGATAGTTTACTGTGTAGATAACATAGTAACTATTGCTAAAATGTGGATCAAAAGTGTGGTAAACGAGAAGAAATGTATTTACGGTAATCGAATTTACTACACATATTGGCCGGTTAAATATATGTATTAGATTAATATAGGTTACTTATGGGGTATCCACAGAGTACGGTACTGACAAATCCCGGATCAGGGACATGGCGGTGCCAATAACGTGCATCCGTATCCCGTAAAGATCTATTAACTGATAACACACATCTTTTTGTCGAATATCATTCCATGTATTGTTTTTGTCCTTATTTTACATAGGTATGTTAATCGATTTCCCCGTAATTTTTGAACCTATTTTAATTATTGTTTTATTTGAAAGTGCGTACTTTAGAGGTGGTCCCTTTGCCACTAAGTCTAGATCTGATCATAGAATATCTGGGAAATCGAAGAAATGCTCACATGTTTGTATTTTTAAATTATAAAACTATTGAATCCTAAGACGGGTTTTTGCAGCTTTTCTATGCTTGATTGAGAGATATAAATCGTATAATAGTCAATATAAGCTTATAGCCTCAACTAATACATCATTATTAATCATTTTTCCAAAAGTATAACCAAAATCGAGGAAAAATATAGGCGCAGTGAGGCGTATCGTCGTCGACCCTGACAGTGAAGCTCCATTTGCCGGCACGGATCTGATGTGCGTGAACAAGTTCATAGACATTGTTCGCAGAGATACTTTGCCGGTTCCTAATGGATCGCGTCGAGGACACTACACTGATGTATGTGGATAGACCTTTAGAAGCTTCTAAATCTTGCTAATAAATAAATCTCAAAGTAAACGGCACAAAATCAATTTGAACGAAATAATGCTCCGAAATGGACCTTTTATATGACAGCACAAAAATCAAAAGGTATTTTTTAAATCCGTTCACTGAATATGGAGCGTCCATTTTTATCATAGTCAAAGCACACACCGGTCAGTAGACACATACCTTAAGATATACAACGTACTTGAGCGATCGTTAAATATATGATCGGCGCACTTCCGAAGCTTTCAATTTGTTTATACTATATTCCAAAGCCAAACAGAAAGTTCGTTACAATGTATGCACTGGAGATTGTGACGAATACCACATGTACATAATGTATTTCAGTTTCTATTTAAAGAATACACTATCAATGGATACAACGTACTACAAACAGCTTTTATTCACAAACAGGATACATATTCGTTGTTATCATGTTTTCCCCCGTGTTGGTCCGGGCCCCTTTGCAGAATAGACCATCTGCCTTCTCCTTGCCAGGCAGCTCGTAAAAGGCGAGCATACGCTTACTGTCATTAGCACCGTGACATCTGACTAGATGGTAGAGTTTCGCAACAACTCGCCCGGATTGGTACCACCGCCTTACCTATTCCTGCCGCCATAACGTTATGACGTGTTCCGGTTCGGAGGGTATAGCAGCCGGTAAACTTACTTTTGTTCGAGGTCTAGCATCCCGACCTCAGGTTGGCAACGCACCACTACCACCTTAGGTGTCTCTAGGCGGCGTGAATTTCTTACCATCAGGAAATACGTCTGCTTGTTTGCCTTCCTATATCATAAAAAAAAATCTGAAATCGCACCAACATTACCTCGATACATCCGCCTAAATCACACTGTTTCGCATTTAGATATATAGCTTAATATATAATATCACCTCTGTGGTCTAGCAGTCCGGCGTCGGACTTGACTTCTGGACTCGGCGGACTTGGGTTCGATCCCCATAAAATATTTTCAATTTTCTATTTAAAATAACGTTGCTCAGGATTGGATATGTGCCCGGTTGGCGATAGGCTTACCACACATCACTTTGTGGGACTTTAGCGTCTTTGGCTAGTCGTGAGTATCCTAGTTGTGCTTTTGTCTATTTCTTCGGAGATATGAGCGTGAAGATACTTTTTCTATAAATATAGCTTAATGCGTGTAACAAAAATTAAACAATAACCTTCATATTAATAAGCACTAAAATACTCCAAGGATCAACCTGGTAATATACTCTTTATCACACTGTGATACAGACTTTAATATCAACTTTACCCTTACTTCAGTTTATTAATAAGGATTTAAGTAAAACTGCAAAAATCGACTTCCTTTTCAATAAGTATGTCACTTACGTTAGTTAAAATGAAGTATTTTTCTCGATTTCCATCATAACACAGACAATATGGTGACAATTGGACTACTAAGGAAGTCGATCCTCCTCCTTTTTACAAAGTCGATTAAAAAGAACCGGAACTAAAAAGATATTAATTTGATGAACTTCCCAAGAATCAAACTATATTTCTGGCATTTTTTCAATGTACATACTAAAGCTCGATAAGGAAATATCTTCACGCCCGTACCCTCGGACAGATTAGGCAGACGTACCGCTATGGCACCCTCGATCAGCTAAAGTAGTACTTAGTCCCACAATGTGATAAGTGGCAAACCAATTACCAACCCCCATACTAACCAACTTATCTTTACCAAGGGCAACATTATTTTCATTGAAAACCCACATTTCGAGTTGCGCGAATCATATCGAACCCAATACCACATGAGTCAACGCCAACACCGGACCACTAAACCATAGCCGCAATTACTCAGCTCTATTACACCTATAATATGTATACACAATTATGTATGATCACCACATCTTTAGCTGCGTCACGTCAGTTCTTACACTTGATCATTTATGTACCGTTTTTAATATTACATTTCTTTGTGGCACGGAGCAGGAAGTGTTGAATGACAAATGAACTAGCCAGATAGGTTAATTACATGGTGCAGTGTACGTAGACCTCGAAGCTGCATCTTATGCATCTCATGGGATTCGTATTACAGTACTAGGCTTCGCGTTCCTGCGGTAAAAACGTATACTGGCATCGTATGTCAAATTATGAAATTGTAAAGCTGTGTTCATATACCTTTCTATGTATACATCTTTTGCATGTGTGTTTGTTATTTAGCATCTAATAAACGGCTGGAACGATTTGTTTGAAAATAAATATATTTCAAATGATTCCTTGATTCGCCTCTGTGGTCTAGCGGTTCAGTTGTTGGACTCGACTGCCTGAGGTCCCGGGTTCGAATCCCGGGTCGGGCAACAAAAAGAAAATTGGGTTTTCCAATTTTCTTCTTTTCCAAAAACGTTGCTCGGGATTGGATATGTGCCCGGTTGGCAATAGGCTTGCCACCTATCACATTGTGGAACGTAGTGTCTTTGGGTAGTCGTGGGTGCCTTGGTTGTGCCTCTGCCTACCTCTTCGGGGATATGGGCTTGAAGAAACTTTTTTTTCCTTGAATGACGCTGCTGTCGGTATGTCTTTAAATTAAACGAATACGAATTCCGTGCGAAATGAGCTACCTTAATCAGCATTATTTGAAATAGATTACGGGGACGTTACCAAAATATGTTTTTGGTTTCTTATGTTTCGATGAGACTGGTTATGGGGTTATTATCGGTTCTAAAATTATCTTTTTTCTGATTCTTTATATGTTAATTGAAATGGTGAAAATGCCTAAAATGGATCAACTATGAACATAACCTTACTTTGAGAAGTATTAGTTTATACACATAACACGGTCATTATGGCTGTGGCTAATAATTTTTCTTTTACATTTTTTTTTACTTTCTTTTATGATTTGTAAGAACATTTTTAGTTCCTGCGCACCTGCGCGGTTCAGGGTTAAGTATTTAACTCTGGGTTGGCTAAGGGTTAAATCATTTTACATTGGACAGTTTAACTCATTACTAAATTTAGCTCAGAAACGTGAAAGTATGCCTTAAATTGGAAAAATTAAAATTGATCATGACAGTTATGTAATTGACATGTTACTTAAATATCGTACTTGTGGCCCATATATATGGTATCATAAAAGTATTTCGACACTCCAAGACTTATATCATCTCAATAAGTAAATAACGAAATCATAACATATACTATATTACATTACATAACAGTTTTCAAAGTTATAGCGAGTATTGGTATCAAGGTTGCCATGTTGTTTGGTATTTTCTACTACACGGCTAACGTGGTTTCTTTGAGGCAGGGATAGTCAACTTCGAAACACACTTGATATTTGTTTGTAATGCTAAAAAAACAAGGCGTATGGTTAATGCGATGAAAGACTTAATGTACGTTAAAAAAAACTGCAATAATTTAAAAAAACGTGGTGTTTATGATTTAAATAAGATAAAAATAACCATTTGGAGGCATATAAAAATCGTCTCAATAAAATAAGTAATTCTTTAATGGGTCAACGTATACGTTTCTACAATAGATTGACCAGTGGCATTAAAGATATTCCCATAAATAAGTTTAAGAAATGTGTAAAAAAAGATAGGCTATTTAAAAAAATCAGAATATTTAGAAGACGAACATGCTTGACGAATAGCCGTTTCAAACGTATGTTATTTGTTATTGTTTTATGTAATATATACTAATTGTTATAAGGCTGTATTGTATACTGTTTATTTTGTATATCATAATATTTTGTAAGCAAATATCATAATTCATTTCAAAAGGACAAGCCCTCTGATATTCATTCGGCCGGATGTTCTCAGTGTGTGGCCGCGATTCCGATCCGATGGTAGTTTATAAAAATGTCGACGCGCAAAAGTACCATTTTTTTGGACGAGGTGATAAAGTTTTTTCTGATTCTGAATATCTGGTCGACATTTTTTGTTATCTGAGATGTAGAAGAGATATCTTCTTGTTATCATTATGACTTTCAATAAAATAAAAATAAGAACAATAAATAAAACTTTCACTATAACAATAAAATTTTATATCAGCGTTTCAACATTATTTAGCACTAACTGTTTTAATATCTGTTACTAAAACACTATACTGAATATATTTGCATGAAATATTCATGTACCTATTAACCATAACTCGAATAGTAGGGTTTTACTCTTTAATCTCGATTTCATACAAATCGGAAATTATCATCTCATTTGGTTCATTTTATTCTCTTGAACACAAAAGCAAGGAATTGTTAACATTTAGTTAATAATAAACAACAAGTCCGACGCCGATAGACCACAAGATGATCAAACTTAGCGTATATTTACATAACAACATTGTCCATATCTATACATATAATAATCATTGAATGGGATATGTAAAAAAGGAGACACCTCACATGCGAGATACCTAACAGAGATCGCATCATAGAGAAGGCATTCACACTACACCGTCGCCGCCGGTCTCGGCGACGAAGACCTCTATTGCGCCCGGCGCCTAACGCCGAGCGACGAGCCGCCAATTTTCCTCCATCAAGTCCACCCAGTAACCAGAACACAGCACCAAGTCGAGGTACGGTCTCCCGGGAGACAGCCCTTGGTGCTGGAGTTGTAGGTAACAGTCCAATGCATTTAAATAACGATGTCTCGGGCTGAGCACTCTGCTCGGCCAGCAAAGCCCGGTGAAGTTGCAAAAAATCGCGAGATTAGCAACAATTTAGTCATACAAAATAAAAGGCATAAAGATTACGAGCAAAAAAATTGTGTCCAAAACTGCAGGTTCACCACACCTGGTACAAACCAATGAAACACAATCGAAACCGCGCCCATACGTTCACGCACGTATTTGAAAATTAGCCACAACAAAATAGTAATAAGCAGATTTCACTTTTGTTCCAATTGAGTGTTTTTCTATGGCCCATTCGAGTATTGCCATTAACAGACATTGACCTTCGTTTTTCCTCCAATTTGAGCGTGAAAGCCGTTCACAAATTAGCCGTCAAACCGAGAAATTACACAAGACGACGTAATACGGCCGAATGCAAGTGAAGGATTTCTTTTGTAATCTTAGATCTCATACAGGAGATGTTTACGCTTGATGATGATTTTATCGTTGAATTTATAAACTAGCCGACCCGGAGAACTTCGTATCGCTTGACATTAACAGTTACTAACTATTTGTTCCCATTTTTTCCCTGCAATTTTGCTGATTTTTCTCTTCATATAATTCTTCTCCCGACAGTAACTAATACAACAAAAAATCCGTTCAGGCGAGATGCGATGACCACAGGAAATGAGGATTAATTTTTACATATTACAGTTACACAAATTGAATCTAACCTTAAAGTAAACAAATTATATGCTGACTGTTATGGGTGTTAGTCAATGATTCTTATACATAGAAATAGTTGATATATACCATGACAATTTTAGTCTCTCTCTCTCCTCCGTCTATAGGCAACCGATTTCGATGGTTCTCTTTTAGAAACATAGGTCATGATTCCGAGGTGGTCCTATATTAATTTTATTATGATACTGGTTATCGAGTTATAAAAAATCAAGGATGAGGTCTTCAACATAACAAAAAAAAATTTCCAAATGGAGCCAACCGTTCTCGAGCAGCATTTAATTTTTATATAATATAGAGAAGATATCATTATATCATTTTTAAAGCATTTCAAACAGCCCTAAAATTTCAAACTTTACTTGAAAAAAATTTAAATCTGCCAGATTGGTTGTGCAATTATTAATGACGTCATAAAACCTGTGCAAAGATGCAAATCATGTAGTAACAAACAAGTGACGAAACGATAAGTGACATTTGTAGTCAGAAGAGACAGACCCACGTTCACCACATGCAAAATCGCAGTGTTCACTTTCTCTTGGCTTGGAGCTGGAGTATTTCGTTTCATAAAAGCATTGAATATCAGAGAGCTCAATGTTATAATTATGGCCATTAAAAACTTAAGACTTGAGAGCATCTGATACAAGAGCTCAAAGCAAGCAAAATTCATAATCCTACTAATATTATAAATATGGATAGTTTGTGATAATGGTTGGATTTTTGTTACTCTTTTACGAACAAACTACTGAACGGATTTAGATAAAACTTTGCAGGGAATATATATTATACATAGATGATCCATGTAACACAAGAGCCAGACTAACACAGAAAGAAAAATCTTGTCAAAGGCACAAGCTAGATTTTTGTATTAAAATAAAAAATAATATACATACACTTCTTTTTTAAATCGTAATAGCATAAAAATAACCGTACTTTCAATAGATGCGCTCGTTTTAAAACTTGAAAACATACGGAGGATCAACAAAAAAATATAAGCTCTTTTTTTCATAATCGTTTGAAAATAATAAAATATAATTTTTTCCTTAATCTTCATGCCATCTATTTTAAGTACAAAAATTATCTGCATATAAAGTATCACTACAAAACTCAATTTCTCTAAATCGGAAACAACACGGAACAAATTTTAGTGCTGCTTGCGTTTTATTGTTGCAAACTGTTACAAATTACATACAATTATCTCATAATTATCTAAATTTCATTGGAAAGCACATCAAAAATGAGGTATCGTCTTGAGTGTAGCTTCTTCTCGGTTCCAGTTCAGACCATACATAGCTATAATACATACCTACATAATCGGCCGTAAGTAGGGACGTCAAAAGTCTTTTAATTAGTAATTAAGTCCATTCTATACAAAATTGTGACTAAATAATATCTCAAATGTAAATTAATGTCTCTCGAGTATACGTTGGCAATTAAAATAATACTAGGCTACGACTCTAGTCTATGGAATTTCTATTTTACTTTTAACAGTTGCAGACGTCGGGATATGACGACCCCATCATCCGCTGACTATTCCACTAGCCAATCATAAAATGTGGTAAAGTGCTGTTTAACGACCCGGTTTTATAGCAAATCCTTACCTATTCCTGCCACATGAGTCTTCCCAATTGACGTGTTTCGTGCTAGAGGACAGCGTAACTAGTCCATCGACACACTTGGTCTAAAACCCAGTTATAAGATGGTAAATGCGCGCGCTTACTCGGCATCTTGTGTGTTATGTTATGGCATAGAAAAAAACTTGAACATAGAATCGTGCCATCAAAAACGTAAATTAAATTTAAAGTTAAGCTTGGAAACCGCTAAAAACAGTTATTGAAGCCGAGAACCGAACATAGAAGCTGAGGTTCTTATATCAACTTTATCTATTATAAAGAGGAAAGATTTGAATTTTGTTTGTTTGTTTGAAATGAATAGGCTCCGAAAATGCTGAACCAATTTCAAAAATTCTTTCACCTTTAGAATGCTACATTATCCCCGAGTGACAAAGGCGTTGTTTCATCAAAATCGGTGCAGTAGAGGCCAAGTTACGCAGGCGAAGCAGCGTGAAACTGCTAGTTAATAATATTTCAATGACGTCATACTTTTAATTATTACCAAACCACTTATTCTCTGGAATATTGCACTTCCTTGATTTTGGGCTTCACAAAAACGGTCAAAACAATGGCAAAAAACATATTCCCTCGAAAAACATGCAAGCGTTCATACTGGGAATGATTGAAACCTTAACAATGCCAACCTCTACATTCTCGGAAAGTAACAAATAATATTCCTTCACCAGGTAATCTGGTGTTATGATTTAAACACACTTACGAACAAGTTGGACGTTGCATAGATAGTGAGTACGAGCCGAAATAAAAATATTTACTTTTAGCTATAAAATTCTTTATTCTCATGATACGAGTTTATATTTTTAAATCCCGACAGGAAATGAAGAGTGTTTATAAGTTTGGCATGCGTGTCTGTGGCATCATAGCTTTTGAGCGGATAGATCGATTTCGATGCGGTTTTTTGCTGTTTGAAAGCTTACGTGATCGAGACGGTGCTTATCTATATTACATATATAGGTTTTGTGGACAGTTCATGCAAATTTCAAATTTTTACAATAATGATAACCATACACGCATATAATCTTCCATAAGCAACAGAAAAAGCAGGACACGAGATTCTTTACAGATCATTTCCCCATGGTTTGGAATAGTTCTTTTTTCAAAAATTAGGTATATTAATTAATTAGGTATATTGCAAATTAATGAAACACGTTAAACCATTTTCTCGGAAACTTCCCTTACTCAAAATCACACATTGTAGAATTTCCATCATTAAATATTACTACATGAATAAATAGAAAATAATCAGAAATTCTACAAGTTCGTCACTTAATAATTCGGGGAATGCCATGAAAACATTAATAATAACATAATACAAAACATGTCAAAAGTAGGTCAAACATACGTTTATTTCGTTTTTTATCACCTGAATTGAAAGAGATAGATATAGCTAATCCTATGATTACAAAAAAAACTATATGTTCGACTTGATTTATTTACCGTTTGAAACTGCCAAGAAAGTGGGAAGCCTCTAAACATCACGCTAATCTACTCTAATATTATAAACAAACAACTTTTGAAATGTTGGTGTGAGGATTTACCAGGTAGACTAGGTAGATTATATGACGATTTCGTACCGTCATCTTACCTATTGATGACGCTATAACCTCAGTGCTCGCATTTATCGTGCTCCGATCGTGCAGCTGGGTTTACCAATGAAGTTACTTGCGCAAAACAAATCTTTTTTTTATGTAATAAGCGAGCACGCACACGGCTTTCCTGATGGTAAGAGATAACCGTGGGCTATAGACACCAGTCTGTTGTAGGTGCATCGATTTCTTGTGGTCGAGGTGATAGATCAATTGTACAAGTCTACCTCCGCACCAGTACATGACGTCATTAT
>NJDC01002493.1:40649-52314 GCA_002245475.1 Calephelis virginiensis
TAACAGACCATTTCCCCATGGTTTGGAATAGTTCTTTTTTTCAAAAATTAGGTATATTTATGAATATTATTTGCAAATTAATGAAACACGTTTAACCATTTTCTCGGAAACTTCCCTTACTCAAAATCACACATTGTAGAATTTCCATCTTTAAATATTACTACATGAATAAAAAGAAAATAATCAGAAATTCTACAATTTCATCACTTAATAATTCGGGGAATGTCATGAAAACATTAATAAAAACATAATACAAGACATGTCAAAAGTAGGTCAAACATACGTTTATTTCGTTTTTTATCACCTGTCTTGAAAGAGATAGATATAGCTAATCCTATGATTACAAAAAAACTATATGTTCGACTTGATTTATTTACCGTTTGAAACTGCCAAGAAAGTGGGAAGCCTCTAAAAATCACGCTAATCTACTCTAATATTATAAACAAACAACTTTTGAAATGTTTGTGTGAGGATTTACCCGGTAGAATTATATGACGAATTCGTACCGCCATCTTACCTATTGATGACGCTATAACCTCAGTGCTCGCATTTATTGTGTTCCGATCGTGCATCTGGGTTTACCGATGAAGTTACTTACGCAAAACAAATCTTTTTTTATGTAATGAGCGAGCACGCACACGGGTTTCCTGATGGTAAGAGATAAATAACCGTGGGCTATAAACACCACAGTCTGTTGTAGGTGCGTCGATTTCTTGTGGTCGAGGTGATAGATCAATTGTACAAGTCTACCTCCACACCAGTACATGACGTCATTATAAGGGTAGGAATAGGTTAGGCGGAAGATCCTTTCTCGGACAAGTTGCTGCACGGTACCTACTAACATTTTTTACCCATTTTACCTTTTGCTTGTTTGCAGATCAATGTCTGTTGTCTACAAGCCATGTGTATTTCATACCACAATTAATCACCTGTTTCTCTGCCTTTCTATGCTATTTTATGTGTTAGACGACAAGAGCGTAATTTTCGAAGCCGTGTAGTGAAGTTTATGCTTGGATCAGATTATTATACGTGTCTGCCACACCGAGCTTATGCTCGATAGTGTGTAAAGGACTTAATGGCGTAACGCATGTTGTAAGTAACATGTGTAGGCGATCCGTGAACTGGTCTACTTGTCGGTATCCTATAATCTTAAATGGACTGCGTTGGTCGACGACATACGCCTTGCCTCATTCTTAATATATATGAAATGTGATTTTAATGCAAATTATTACCAAACCATGAAAATATTATTAATAGTGACTAGCTGAATCGACACACGTTTATTTTTTTTAATAACGAAAACAACAAAAAATAATTAGCTAAATTGGCCCAACGTTCACGGTTACTAAATTTAAGAATATTATATTTAAAAAAAAATACTGATGAAATAACCTATGAAACAAGAATTATACTGAATAAAAAAAAGTATTCTCAAGTACCATCAGGACAGTCACCTGCTTGTTCGCTATCTAACCTATATCTCAAAAAACTAAAAACAGTTTTTTTTTTAATATAAGAGGAGACAAACGAGCAAGTGGGCATCTGCAAAACCAAAAGTTTTACCGATGCGTTACCGACCTTTAAAGAATAAGTACACCCTTTTCTTAAAGCTTCCTAAGTTGTTTCCTTTCGGAAATATCGCCCATGGTAACTGGTTCTACAACGACGAACGACTGCTGGTACGAGGAACGACTTCGCACGCGCATGATGGAAGGCCATTACAAATCATATATCACAAATGATAATGATGATACTTCAAGCTCTAATGCAATGTCCGAAAGCGGAACTCAGCGGCAGGAATCAAGCCAAATTTTAGGTGTCCGTCTGTAATATTACTGTAGACTCAAGAATGTCCATTAGGTTGTTGGTTAGAAGCTTCCCACTTCCACAGCAGCGTAAGACGGTAGATAAATCAAGTTGAACGTACACCAAACAAGCGTTTAGGGACACTCAAAAATAACCCAACCAGACGCGGTGATACCCTCACTTCAATCCTCAATATCCACCTTATACATCAACATTTAATGGTGATTATTGTATGAATTGCGTCAGAACACGCACCATTTTGTTTTATACGGTGAGGTTCTGGTCAAACCGGTTCGGCGCTGAAGTCCGCGAATGGACCTGCCGCCACTCGCCAAATGAGGCGCGCCTGGTTTGCAAATAATCGAAAACCGTCCGGTTCGACTCGGTGGATTTCAATATTCTCCAGCACAATGCGCTTTAATGGACGAACTTAATATTGCGCGGCTATTAGAGTTCTCCCGTGGGAATCCTTTAGTGCCTTCACATCCGTATCCCCGGCGAATTTGGCAGAGGTACAACCAGGGCACCCATGACTAGCCGAAGAACACTAAATTCCAAGTGACAGGTGGCAAGTCTATCGCTAATTGGGCACATATCTAATCTAATAACATAGTATTTTTTTATGTTATAGGAAGGCAAACAAGCAAACAGATTTCCTGATGGTAAGAAATTCACGCCGCCTAAAGACACCAAAGGTGGTAATGGTGCGTTGCCAACCTGAGGCCGGGATGTTAGGCCTCGAGCAAAAGTAAGTTTACCGGCTACCTTACCCTCCGAACCGGAACACGTCATGACGTTATGGCGGCAGGAATAGGTAAGGCGGTGGTACCAATCCGGGCGAGTCGCTGCCAAACTCTACCACCTAGTCGGATGTCACGGTGTTAGTGATGGTAAGCTTATGCTCGGCTTTTACGAGCTGCCTGGCAAGGAAGGCAGATGGTCTATTCTACAAAGGAGCCCGGGCCAACACAGGGAAATTAGATAATTGCAGAAAATTACTTTCTTTTACAATGTCCAACCCGGAAATCAAACCGCTTGAGATATCGGTATAAAAAGTAACCTATGTCACTTTCCACAAATCTCTCTCCACATACAAAAGTCATACCATAGCATTGCTCTATAGCGAAATGCGATAAGGGTAAACACACTTCGGCATATAAATTGTTATTAGTGTGGATAGATAGACTCCTTGAGGAAAAGGTAAAACTGGTTTATCTACCACACAAATTACATGACCATACGAATAGCGCTAATGTTTTCCGTTGTTTGGCCAATATAACCTAATTTAGGTAGCAGTCAATTTCGCCTTTTAAACGTTTTTTTTTAACGGAAAGCTCTAAATACTGCCTCTGAACATTCGCAACAAGTGGTACGATACCGGCTACTTTTAAAAGGACCCTGCGAAGCAGACGACGGTTTTCTATACGTATCTTCACGCCCATATCCCCGAAGAGGTAGGCAGATGTACAACCAAGGCACCCACGACTAGCCGAAGACACTAAGCCCCACAATGTAATAGGTGGCAAGCCTGGCCGACCCGGGATTCGAACCCGGGACCTCATGCAGTCAAGTCCAACACCCGGACCGCTATATCACAGAGGCGAGAGGTTTTTTATTACCATCAAAAGAGACGTCTTCAAGTTTGTTATCATCTACACTACATAATATAAAACAAAGTCATTTTCCGTTGTCTGTCCCTATGTATGCTCAGGATTTAAAACTACGCCACGGATTTTGATACGGTTTTTTGCGGATGATTCAAAAGGAAGGTTTATTGTTCAACATAATATTGTCAACCCGTGCGAAGCTGTGACGGGCTGCTAGTATTACGTAACATAATAGAAAATTAAATTAAAAAATTAAAAACCTTAAGTTAACCAAGAACTTAATTTCCAATTAAAAACAAAAACTTTGCTGGCTTTCGGTTAATCTCCCCACTTTCACCTAATTTTTATCAAACATATCTAAGAACACTCGCACATAAGTTACCTTTAATACAAAAAAAACTAAATTGAAATCACTGCACCTGTTCGGGAGTTATGATGCCACAGACAGACAGATACGTCAAACTTATAACACCCCTCTTTTTGCGTCGGGGTTAAAAATAGATTTGGATCTAATATCTACCAATAAATCACCACATTATAATGTCACAAGTAAAAATAGAAAAACTGGAATGGAAATGGATAGGATATCCATCATTGGTCTTTCAGCAAACCATTAAATCTTCGGGTTCTTATCTAATCACTATCCACAGGCGTGGCAAGACCATCAAAATATTTTATGGTTGTAGGTAAAGGTCAGGTCGAATCGCTCTGACGAAGGGAAAATGGCAGCACTTTAATTATAAGAAAGCCCGACCGTAGGTTGATATTAGAACGAATTATCACGAAATTATTCAGACTTACCAGCTTGTATCCGGGACTTCGCCCACGCGGATATAAGCGCCTGGGTATTTTTACAGATATCTACTTAGTCGATTTTGACAGAACATTGTTTAGATTTAGGTCAAACTAGCGTTCTCCATATAGTGTATAAATACAAAATGATCTAAAAGCTGTCTATAAAACAAACAGGCAAGATGATAAGGAAATCACTCTGGACCAATATTATACTAATCAAACTCGTAGTAAGTAAATTATAAATATGAATATAAGTCAACGATTAGAACTTGGAAGTTAGATTCAATTTATGTAATCAGTCCAGGGATACTCATTTATTTATTACAATGCCTAGACTAAATTCTAATCCTATCTTTGTCTTTAATCGGCGACATTATGCGTGCAACAACTATCCTATCCTTAACTAAAGTACTCCAAGGCGCAACCTGGTATCATAGTCCTTATTACATGTAATACGGACTATAATATCAAAACATTTTTGTCTCTTAATTGATTCTTTGTTTAATAAGACAGTGCAAGTAATTAAAACACACTCAACAAAGAAAATAAAAAAAGCCTATTCATTTACTAATAAGACTGGTACTTACCGGTAATAATAGACTAAAGTAAGAGTAAAGTTAAATTGATATATTATAGTCCGTATCACAATGTGATAAGGACTAATACCAGGTTGAACCTTAAATCTTATGTTTATTAACAAAACGCTATTACACAATATTGAAGCAATTTAGCTATTTAATAATACCTAGGCTAACCACATTAAGCCTATGTATGTTAACTATCAAGTGCTGCCAAAAACATTCGATGAGATCATCACTTGTCTTGATACATTTTTTGCTTCATCCTGGTTGGTCTGTACCCATACTGCGCTGTTACAAAACCATATGCTACATAAATATTATTAGCACTTGTTTATCACCTCTTCGGTCTAGCTGTCCGGCGTCGGACTTAACTTATTGGGGTCTCGGGTTCGAATACCGGGTAGGACAATAAAAAAAATGTATATTTTCAATTTTCTAATAAAAATAACGTTGGCGGGGATTGGATATGTGCCCAGTTGGCGATAGGACTGCCACGTATAACATTATTGGACTTAGTGGCTTCGGCTAGTCGTGGATGCTCTGGTTGTGCATCTACCTACCACATCGGGAATATGAACGTGAAGATACTTTATTTATTACCAACTAGTAACTAGAATTAGCTACTTCATATATGCTACCGAAAATTGTCCATCCATATCTTCAAGCCAAGTCCTTTTCAAGATAAGCAAAAATAATCCAGTTCCAGATATGGTATCTCACATTCCTTGCACACCTGTCTGGCTTCCTCCACATTCTTTACCCTTTTCATAAGGACACACCGATTGCGGAGACCCTTGACACCACCCTCGGACAACACCCGAGCGATTTGACCGTGGAATGTCAACCTTAGTCTCCCCGGGTACCTACATCCATAGACATTCGCTTTGTATATCTGCTTTGTCAATCTTTCATCTGTTCATTGCACATGACCAAACCAGCAGAGCATGACATTTTTTATTTCAACACCAACACTTTCTTTCAACCCCACCACAAAAATTATTTTTTATTTTTGGAATTAGCACCATCCTCCTTAGCTTCCACTGGTGGCAGAGTCACACAGACTTGCCAAGGTTTAAGATTTAGCGAAGTGTTCCTGTCCGACAGTATAAGGAAAACACAAATCAACGCAAATTGCAACCGCAAATTAATAGCATGTATTATTATAATTTTAGAATGTTTTTTGCATGTTGAATTATTTTTTTTAGAATGTGTTAATATGTATCACGATAGCATTTATAATAAATGTCACGGACGTAGGTTCGATTATTCATTGTTTAGTTACTATTGTTTATAATGGATGTGTACCATGAGTAGGCAAGAGCGGCCTCACAGTCAATTATAACAACCTATCTACAAGAGAGGATTGTGCTGGTATAGGCTGACAATATTATTATTGGCAACACGATAAGGCCGATAGGTTAAGGCTCGGGTTGCCTAGAAGTTTTGACATTTCTCCTCCTGTCTGGCTAGATTTGGCTGTAGTAGTTTTTCGTTGGTAGGGTTAAATGTTTAGCATTTTATAATAATTAAACTTGTAATAAATATAATAAAAAGTTTGAATAGCAAAATTAAATATATATTGTTTTAATATTTAAATATTTGCACACCACAATGTAGTATTATAACATGTTGAAATGCTTAAAAAAATGTAACATCTTTTTATATGTTCACGTATTTCAAACTTGAATGATCTTCGTTTCAATAATTAATAAAAGAAAATATCTTTGTAATAAAATTCTCGAATGCCTATCCCTAATTCTACAGGCAGAATATCAAAATTAGCCATTAGTCTACCAAATCCTGACAATCTTATTTTTACAAACCGGCTGTAGCGTTTCTCGTAAGTATATTATTTTTTTTATAGGGTAGCTCACCAATAAACAAAAATTAAGCCTCTGTGATCTAGTGGTCCTCTCTTGAGGTCTCGGGTTCGACTCCTGGGTCAGGCAACCTAAAATGTATTTATGCAATTTTCTTATAAAAACAACGCTGCCCGGGATTGGCGATATCGCCACTAACATCACATTGTTGGACTAAATACCTCCGGCTAATCGTGGGTGCCCTGGTTTTACTTATGTCTAGCACTTCCAAGATACGGGCGTGAAGATAATAGTTAAAATTACAATAAGTGCATGCTATTACACGAGTATTAGTAAGTAACGATAAGTTTTAATTTAATTATATGTATACTCTTTCGAATTAATGTAAGTAATACGAACGAAAACACTATAGTTTTATTAAAATTAAACTAACAGTATTTCGTGTACGCAGCAATACATTAATTACAACTGTATCTTAAAAAAAAACATAAAAAATAAAAATAATTTATTTATCTACTGTTTCGAATTAATTTAAATACTACAGACGCAAACACTATAATTTTATTAAAATTAAACTAACAGTATTTCGTTTACGCAGCAATACATTAATTACAAAAGTATCTTTAAAAAAAGCATAAAAAATCATAACAATTATTATAAATTCAAATTGAATGATAATCATCACCTTTATCACGATACGATCATAAGTACACAGAAAAACTCAACGGTACTTTGACATCGTAAAAACGAAATAAGCTGTCGTAAATTTGGGTAAATTGTATATTGTGTGATTAGTCTCATCTGGCGATAGACGTCGAGTTGATAAAGGCGTGGCATAATTTTATGGAAGATGACATGAGAGAATTCCAGTGAAAGTTTGACACGGGCCGGTGACACACAGACGAGAAAATTACGGATAGAATTTTTTAAGCAACGAATGGTTAATTCTTATGAAATTCCTAAACGCCGGACGGCACGTTAATACTTAATACTGGACATTCGTACTATTATATCATTTTATATTATTAGGCAAAGTAAAACGATAACTTTCAACATTCTGGAATTAAAGCCGTTAATTAATTGTCATGTGATCGGTATCAGATTTTTAAGATTTAAAAATTGTCCGACACTTGCTGACAATGCGTTTATGCTTTAACTTTAGTTTTCAAATTTGTTGTCTTCTCTTATGCGTAAATAAAGATGTATTTTTCGTATTTTTTTTTATTTCATCCAAAAACTCTATGAGTCCGCAACTAGGGGACTTTTCCTAAAAACAAGTAATGTTCAAACTCAATAGATAAGAAAATTGATAGAATGAGGCATTACTTTGCGGAAATCCATACTTAAATCCAAATAAAATTATTTATTTTGCAATTTTCCGGTTTCGGTTTCGGTTACGAAGCGAAACGTACGTTCAGTTTTTAGTAGTATGTGTATTGTTGGTGCTAATAAAACAGTTTAGTTTTGTGTGTTATGTGGAGCTGGATATATTTGGGAGTTTTAGCTTCCGGTAAGTCCAATTCATTCTTAGCGCACTATTTTGCCTGTTTTGTTACACCATAATACGTATACATTTTTTGGCGGTAAATTGCAAATAAAATAATTTTATTTGGATTCAATAGATAAGTACTACTAGGTACTTTATTAAATCGTAGTGCAATGTACACACGCCCCAAATGGTAAAACAATTTTTGTCGGCATAACGACACAGTCATGTTGCGATCCGGAGGAGCGGGTAGATTTGCACATCATAACACTCGCTGTAGTATCTACAGAACATGGCTGTCTTTTATCATCAGGAAAGACTTAAAGCCGAGCAGATCCATCAGGCACCAGGAAAGCAGAGCAGAGAGGCAGATGGTCATTTTACTATTCAAGGGATCCGGACTGACACGGGAAATAATGACTGCCTTATTTTCTTTATTACAAATTACCACAAAGTTAATATTCAATCATACTATCACCTTAAATGAGCCCCTTTTTAATATTTCTATACGTTATAGACGAACCCTAATAGCTTTAAACCTTTTATTTCCTTAGATTTTTTTGAAAGGAAACTCATTTCTGACATACGAATAAACACGCACACAATCAATATTCCTATCCAACTATAGGCTTTCCATGTCGAGGCAACAAAACACTAAAAACTGGCACACCTTCCTCAAACCTGTGACGTCATTAATGGAGCAAACAAACCTTGTTTCTTTTAGTTGACTGTGACGTTCATTATGGGTGATTTTTTAACACCAATGCCTTCGTCAAGAAAATTTCCAAAAGGAATTTCATTCATACCGTAAGAACAAACATGCACACCGTAATGCCTGTACAACTACAGCTTTCCAGAAGCTTAAAAATCCTACAAATTGACAGACTATACCCCGAAGGCCAAACCCTTGAGATTCACGGTACAAAAAAAAAAGACGGGTTGCATTCTGGGAGTGCCGATAGAAGTGAAAACTTGAATATTAACGTTGTGCATTTTTAAATTTTAGAATGGTTAGGGAATAATTTTGCACGAATTGCTTTAATTATCAGTATGAAAGTACTATAATTTATGCACAAATATTATTTTCATATCAATAATCTGCGTTTGGCTTGACAAAAACTCGCTAAAATAAGACCACGTGACGGCTAGGAGCCTCATCATATTATCTGTATAACGAACATTACTCGTCGACACATAAAGCTTATTTCAAGATAGAACAAATACAGCAATGTCTGTTGATATTATACGTATCTGCTATCATGTTGTTTTGTGAGAATGTAATGGTAGGTATATTGCGGCGTATTATCCATTGCGAATCCCGTACTCTTCGGAAATATCTAAGCAATACAAAAACAGCAATGAATCTACGTTTTATTTTCAATCTCACGCCGTCTTATTCGCGCATGCGTCCTGCGCCGTCTTACGATATGACGCGAGTTTAGAAGTTTTTACCCATTCCAAAAAAGTGCGCAACGCCGCTAAAGAAGGTTTCACTTCAAAAATATCAAATTTTTATTAAAGAAGAAACATAAACACAATCACGTGCTTATCTGATTGTAATTTCCCAGATCGAAGATACAAAAATACGAAAATCTGGCTCACTATTCCTGAACCTAATTTTCTAATGCTTGACTTCATAAGGGGTTCGATTCCCGGGTCGGGCAACAAAAGAAAATATGGTTCCCTAATTTTCTAAATAAAAAAAATGTTGCTCGGGATTGAATGTGTGCCCGGTTGGCGATGGGCTTGCCACCTATCACATTATGGAGCTCGGTTTCATCGACTAGACGTAGGTACCCTGGTTGTTCCTCTGCCTACCTCTTCGGTGATATGGGCATGAAGATACTATTCCCAAACCTGTGACGTCATTAACGGATGCCCTCTTAACAAAGCCTTAAGGAAATTTCGAAAGGAAACCCATTTCTAACATAAAAAACAAACACGCACACAATCGCACGCCTATCCGTGTAGTTTTCCAGGTCGCGATTACAACACACTAAGAACTGGTTCACGGACACCACGAGATAATACCATTGTGTGCCACCTGTGGCTGGCACGAGTGAAAACGTTACAGTTAAAAAGGCATCGAGAACTATAAAGTTAATGGACCTTATACATCAACACAATTACGGACAGCAACTCGCAACTACCAGCCGTATCTCACATCTTATAGTCTAAGAGCCGGTGGGAGATCGACCTTCACCGATCTGATAAACAGATGAGACATCTGTTTATCAAATATAAACAGTATAAACAAATATGCCTATAATTATTTGCCTACCTGAAAGTGCTCATGGCTATTTTTAATTAAATTATGTATGCTTTAAGTACGATTTTTGGAGGCAAGTCTATATGACTGATTTGTAATAAAATAATCTAAAATTTGATATAACTTTCCATAAGTTAGCAGAACAATGGAGTCACCCATATTGACTTACCTGTTCACATCTGTTTGCCAGGTAGCTATACACAAAAATGAGTAGGCAAGCCTACTGAGGCATATACTGTGTGTTGAAAACTAACAGTCAAATAGAATTAATTTGGCTTTCAAAAGAATGACAGTGATGAAAAAAAAATCGATTAAAGTTAATTTTATTAAAAATAGCCATGAACACTTCAGATAGGCAAGTAATTGTAGGCATATTTGTTTATAAATTACATTCGATGAAAAATATGTGTAACGGTGAAGGCCGATCTCCCACGGTCTCCTCTACTATTAAACGCGGATAGAAATGTATACCATATCTCTACATAGTATAAAACAAAGTTGCTTTCTTGCTGTTTTTTCTGTATGTACACAACTTTGAAACTACGCAACGGATTCTAATGCTGTATTTTAAATAGATAGTGTAATTTAAAAGGTTTATATGTATAAAAACATAGAAGTTTGTCCACCCAACGAATCTGAGACGCGCTGCTAGTGTACAAATAAATAAATCTTTCAAAAATAATTACCTAAAACTAAAACACCTCAAATACTCCTTTTACCATAGAAAAATAATGTTAAGGTGATTTTTCTTCATCTTCTAAAATTTGTAAAAAAATATGCCAAGAACGGGAAAAATACTAAAACTAAAACACCTAAGCTACTCCTTTAACCTTACAAAAATAAGCCGGTAAACTTACTTTTGCTCGAGGCCTAACATCCCGGCCTCAGGTTGCCAACGCACCATTACCACCTTTGATGTCTCTAGGCGGCGGGAATTTCTTACCATCAGGAAATCCGTGTGCTTGTTTGCCTTCCACTGTCATAATAAAAAGGTGATCTTTTTTATCCTCAAAAATTCGTGAAAAATATCCCTAGAACGGAAAAAATGCTAAGACTAAACCACCTTAGGTACTCATTTAACCGAACAAAAATAATTTGCTTAGAGTACATACATGTGTAGACTTCATTTTAAACAAATCACGTAATTGCAAAAATATAAACTTAATCTAATTAGATTATAACACGATGATATAATAAAGCTTGTTGTGCAAAACGGATAACCACAAAATAATAAAAAAAAAAGTATCTTCACGCCCATATCCCCGAAGAGGTAGGCAGAGGTACAACCAAGGCACCCACGA
>NJDC01002493.1:56786-69224 GCA_002245475.1 Calephelis virginiensis
AACCCAAGAATGACAAAATCAATGACCAACTCCACTAAAAAAACACAAGTGTCAACCACGAAACCCTCGAATTTGCTGAAGAGTACACATACCTATGCCAGCTAATTTCCCCTAGTGATCAAACAGAAAAAGAAATAAACACAAGTATTGCAAATGGGTGGAAAAAATACTGGTCCTTGAAAGAAATTATGAAGTCTCCAGATCTTAGCATGTTATTAAAAAGAAAAACTTTTAATATGTGTATCCTTCCATGCCTAACTTATGGGTGCGAAACATGGTCACTCACTAAATTTTCAAGAGAGAAACTGGCCAAATGTCAAAGAGCAATGGAACGAAGCATAGTTGGGTGTAAGCGTAAGGATAGAATCAGAAATTGTGATCTGCGAGATAAAACCAAGCTTACCGATATTCTAAGCCAAATAGACAAACAGAAATGGAGGATGTCAGGCCATATGATGCGTGCAAATGGTACCCAAGAGATGGTCAAAGAAGCCTTACGTTGTTAGGACTCGAGCAAAAGTAAGTTTATCGGCTACCTTACCCTCCGAACCGGAACACGTCATGACGTTATGGCGGCAGGAATAGGTAAGGCGGTGGTACGAATCCGGACGAGTCGCTGCTAAATTCTACCACCTAGTCAGACGTCACGGTGTTAGTGACGGTGAGCCTATGCTCACCTTTTACGAGCTGCCTGGCAACAGATTGGATTTTGATCAAGGGGATATAATTGCCCAGGGAGAGTCCCATGAGTTCGGGAGAATAAAAATTATAACCAGAGTCTCAAAGATTTTCCGGGAGGGTTGGGATGTCAGAATGATACCTATATAATCTACTATTACCTAAGTAATTATGCACTGCATGTGCA
This sequence comes from Calephelis virginiensis, assembly GCA_002245475.1. Lineage (NCBI taxonomy): Eukaryota > Metazoa > Arthropoda > Insecta > Lepidoptera > Riodinidae > Calephelis > Calephelis virginiensis. The sequence goes on from NJDC01002493.1 coordinate 57,652, forward strand.
ATATGTTTTAACTTATGTCATTTCATATTCCCATTGGAAACTAAGTAAATGCTATAAACAAACCGAGTAACAGAGTGTACTATAAATACAAACAATTTTGATACTAGGTTCAATCACGGAATACCACAAGCTCTATTCACCAGCCACTTTGTTGTACAATTAATAAAGCTTATTTCCATGAGTGTTGGCACCATTGAGAAAAAAGATGGTAGCAAGTTTTTCATAAGTACTGAATTTTGTGTAAGTATTGAGTAAAAGTAGTCAACTTTGGTGGCATTTTATTCAACAATGTTCAGTTATAGTTGTGCAAGTATTGATGAAAAAATTGGAAAAGACAATAAACGAGCTTGAGCCACCATTTTACCTAAGACACTGACATGACTCTCTATGATGATTTATAAATGATTTTCAATAATTCAAGCCCAATTTTTTATGATAATGAAAGGCAAACAAGCAGATGAATTTCCTGATGGTAAGAAATTCACACTGCTTAGAGACATCAAAGGTGATAATGGTGCGTTGCCAACCTGGGGCCAGGATGTTACGCCTCGAGCAAAAGCAAGTTTACCGGCTACCTTACCCTACGAACTGGAACACGTCAACAACAAGCATTGCACGTTATAGCGGCAGGAATAGGTAAGGCAGTGGTACCAATCCGGGCGAGTAGCTGCGAAACTCACAGACTGCGACACAGACATTTTACAAAAACCCCCTTTCTTCTTTTATAAAACCAAAACATGGCTTGATCCTCAATGAAAAAGTCAATATTAAATATAATTTTATCCAAATTGTAACGTTTTGGAAAGTAGAGACGCAACTGTCATAATCAGAAACTTCCAGGTAACATAATAGGGCAGTTTGTATAGAGGTAAAGGATGTAACCTTGTTATAAATGTTGATACTTTTAATAACTTTAAATGGATTTGTTAATTTAGACAGAACCTGCAGGCTATCAAACATTTTAACACTGTAAATCCACTAAAAGCAATTACGTGAACCCAACTTTAAAAACAATAGATGTAGTGGAAAAAGACTTTTGTAGCAATAGACCTACCCACTCACATCGAAACTGTGAGCGAAACTAAGAGTGAGCACTTGCGTGCTCACTCTTAAATATGGGCGATTTAGGGTTAATAGTAGGACTATATCATCATCACATCGCCTCTGTGGTCTAGCGGTCTGGATGTTGGACTTGACTGCATGAGGTCCCGGGTTCGAATCCCAGGTCGGCCAACAAAAAGAAAATTGGATTTTTTCCAATTTTCTAATAAAAAAAAATGTTGGTCGGGATTGGAAATGTGCCCGGTTGGCGATAGGCTTGCCACCTATCACATTGTGGGACTTAGTGTCTTCGGCTAGTCGTGGGTGCCTTGGTTGTACCTCTGCCTACCTCTTCGGGGATATGGGCGTGAAGATACTTTATGATGGTAATATGGTAATACTAAATTACCCATATCTTATAATTAGAAACAAAACTAGCTTTGGATGTGGAAATACCGGTGTATTATTTCTTAAGGCAAATAAATCAATAAGGAAAAATAGTATGTATTGGATATGCCTTGATTAAAGGAAGAGGTATATTTTATTGGGAACATTTTTTAGAGATTTCAAACTAAGTAAGGATAACAGATATTATATTCACATGCTAAGGGCTAATTAGTACATTTTAATACTGTAGTAAATCAGCAACACCAATTATTTCAAACAAGATATTGTTCTTGAGAATAGGTTTTGCATTATAATTCACAACTACTAATAGCAACACAATAAATTAGAACATGACAGAGCCAAATTATTCATGTGTTGGTCCAGGCCAGAATAGAACATCTGCCATCCTGTCCGGCAGCTCGTAAAAGGCAAGTTTAGGCTTACTGTCACTAATAATGTGACAACTGACAAAGTGGTAGTCTCACAGTAACTCGCCTAGATAAGTACCAATGCCTTACCTATTTCTGCTGCCATGTCAGCTGACGCTAACACTGACTTGTTCCAGTTTGGAGGATAAGGTATCTTATATAATTGGTTGGTTGGTAACGCACCATTAGTCTCTAGGCAGAGTAAACTTCTTACCATTATGAAATCTGTCTATTTGTTTGCCTTCCAATACCATAAAAAAACTTTTCTCGGTGTTGGAGCTATTTAGTATATCATGTCCTTCAGCAGATCAGAATGCCACTGTGCCCTAATAAATAACATCAGCATTACTAAATAAATACCTACATGTTGTTTGTAAGTTTTCATAAATGATTACAGATTTTCATTAAGTTTTATTAAATTATCTAATGTTCCACTGCACTTTCATTTGTTTTAATATATCCAGAAAAAAATTTTTTGTACTTAAAATATATTAAACTAACTGTTGCCCACGGCGTTGCCTGCGTGGGTAATGGCCCAAAAGGAACATTTTTTCAGGATGTAAACTATCCTATGTGTTAATCCAAGTTACCCCCTATGTATGTTCTAAATTTGATGAAAGTTGTTCAGCAGTTTTTACGTGCAGGAGTAGCAAACAAACAGACATACAAACTTTCGCATTTATAATATTAATAGGATGACTGCATAAGCATAGCTGATTGAGCTGACGATTGATGAATCTTTACCCTTAATCAAAGATATACTCAAACATCATTAGTTGTGTTCCATTAAAATTGGTAGCATAAAAACTATGCTATAAACAGAAAACCTCAATTGTGAATGAATTTTGATTTACTAGATATTAATTGCACACTACACAGCTTCATAATTCATAAAATTTCACATTAACCTCTTTTATCATCGACATTAACATTCACATACTCTTTCATTGTTTCAAAGCTAATATACTTTGGCTAGCTAATTATCTACAATAATGTGAATCACCATTAATAGTGAGTAATCTTGTTGAATCAATATCAACAAATGATAACATAATTCAATGGAAATGTATAAACAAAACAAATTAAACACTGTTAAGTAATATCAGATAACTGTACGTAAAAGAAACTATTCATTAGGCCCCTTACATACATTCAAAATAATTCCGTACATAAAAATCAAAGCGCAATCAAATACAGCAAATCCATATGAATGTATAGAGCTACTACAAATGTCAGCAACATTTCTATATGGAATTAAAGTGGATTTGTTTTTAAATTTCTTTCCGGAACATACTTGGCACTACTTAAAGTAGATTTCAAAACAACTTTCTTTTAAAGAACATGAGCATTTTCAAATCACATATTATTATTCTACATTACCTCTCTCCTTGTAATAATAGTTATGTCATTGATATTATTTGTAACAGCACTTCAAGTTAAACTAGTATTTTTGATTTTTAGGAAATAAATTAATAAAACTTTTAGATTCAAATACATGAGTGTGAGATTGTTCTTGGTTCACATATGTAGGGACTAAATGCAATCATACATCTAGAGGACAAAATTAAGTAACTGTATTTGTAATATAAATGTGTACCTACAACTTTTAAAACCAACTGAACTCTCATGACCATTACAACACAACATACAACATATTACCTTTTCACATCTTTGATTGATATAATATTTAAGAATTAAGACACGTTCGTGTTTGTAACAGGTAATATAAATCTAATTGCAACTTATACAATTTTAAGACTAGTTCTGCCCTAAGTTTTAAGTTACTTTCTAGTCTGTTTTTCTAGTGTCCTAGCCATAACTGCAAATAATGCAAATCAGAAAACAATGGCCAGATGTAATATACTAAAGAATTTATTAAACGTAAACAGGAAAACATAATCATAATTTACTTTATAATTAAATTTATTTCAATACACATCTAAATCAAGCAATAAATTGAAAATAAAATACTTACCCAAAGCTCAACACCCCAATTCATTTTCACAAAAAAAATATCACTTAATTGGCACAAAAAACATTGAAAAATCACTACCACTAAGAACAGATTTTTAATGAATTTTCACTAAATTTTAGTCACGAACGAAAACCACCATTTCAAAACTTATAACATGGCCGACTGACGAAACCACAGACAACGACAATCCGTCATTATTTGACATTTATTCCATAGACATTAGTGCTGCCATTTAGTAGAAAACAAAAAAAAATCAAATAGCTGTCAAATGACGTTATTTGTGTTTCCTATCGCTGTTGTATTTCTATTGGTTACTGGAGATAGCAAATATAAAACATGTCAGTTGACATTCGCGCGCGCTTTCCTCGATGCGGCCATCAGTGACCAAAGATCGTGATATCACTATTAAGAATAGAGCACTCATGGCATTTTAACGCTGAAGTTTTCGTATGACAACTACTAGAGGCGCTACTTTCCATAATTGACGATTTGTATGATAACTACTAGATGGTGCCACTTTCTGTACTTAACGATTTTAACGTCGAATGGAGCTTATCTATTTATACACTTTACTCAGGTACTGAGTAATAAAAATCCGCCGACGCGATGCTGCCCGGCAAGCATCAATGGGCTTTGCAATGCGATGCCACCCGGCCGGGCCCGACACGCTCCACCTCGTCAACAATGGGCCCTATCCTTAACACTTTCTCGCCCATCATGCAAATCCTCAATTGCTGACACAATTTCTTCGAATTTGCTATTGCTTTGCTTTTGATTAACCCTTAAAGACTACAATGAATTAGGCTTCAGCCTTTCATTGATAACGCTTTCGATTTTAGCTTTTGTGTTATAACATAAGTTAGGAATATTTAGTCTATCCTTCATGAAAGGTAGCATTAAATCCAATAAAAGCTTGTATAGGAAATCAGATCTTGAAATCACTTAATTTCTTTTGTTCATGCAGAGTATAGTATAAGCGTTTATTTCAGCTAAGTCAAGCATTTTCCTGAACGTATTTTTCAACCTCGTCCTTACAGCCAGGCTGTTCTATGTCCGAAGCCAACTCCTTCTCAATCTCGCAGTTTCTCTAATAATGACTCATGATCTAAACATCAGTAAATAAAAAAAAAAATAGTATTAACGTTTGGCAAAACACGGAAAAACCTAAACAAAAGTTTAATTTTCGGTAATGTTCAGTAACCCACTATGACTTTAACGGGTGTAAACACACGGGTCAGGTTGTGTATCTCATAACCTGCACACGGGCACCACCGCTCTCCTCGCGCGTTCGGGGGCGGGATAATCGTATTAGAGGATTACACGGAATCACGACGCGGTAAGTACGCGCAACAAAGAGGTATCGCCAAAATATTAAGTGACTCGGGTATAGCCTATAAGGGTTAAAGAAATTGGATGACTTCATCCTAACAAACAACGCAATTCAAATAAATTGCTGCCAATGCTACGGTAAAGACATTCTAAATCTATGGTAAAGACTATAGTAAAGACCGTGGCGAGAACTGACAAATAAATACGTTATAAATCCATGCTTGAATCCATGGTAAAGACCGTGACCAAGAGCTGACAAATAAAAAAAAAGACGGGTTTGTAAAAAAGAGTGCCGGGCAGAAGTGAAAACTTGAATACTAATGTTGTTCATATTTGATATTTTGGAATGGTTAGGGAATAGGTAATTTTGCACGAATTGCTTTAATTATCAGTATGAAAGTACTATAATTTATGCGGTATCGGACATTTTTGGATTTGCACTGTAATCGTACAATCCGTAAAATGTACTAGTACATCTTGTACTAGTACTAATAAGGTGTACTAGTATATTTTACCTATATAGGTACCTATCTATTAGTATTCTGCGCTAAACCATGAAACTTCGGTACGCTAGCTACCTACTAGTACGGCCACTTCATAATTTATCTCGGCCATTTAAAATAGTATTACTTATGAGATAAAATACGACGAAATATTTAATTTTTCAAACTTATACATAATTCAATTCAATATAATATATGTATATGTGTATATCGATTTTCCTTCTACTATTATTTCCTTTGTTAAACTTATATTTTTTTCGAAAACAGATAAACTTCTTCACAAAGTTGTACTGTAATTTCTATAAACTGAGAAACTATGATATGCCTAGAAGTTTCAAACAAATTAAAAGGTGTTTTACTAAACTAATATCTATTTTATCAACCACAAACTGCAAAGTATTAAAAGCAAGAAACAGTTTACACTTTACAGTACATTATTTAATACCGGAGAACAACGCGAGAGGCCGAATCGCAGTAGTTTATAGGATTGTTTTACACTCACTTGTACTGGTATTATCCATTGCGGATCCTATACTGTTCGGAAATATGTAAGTATTACAAAAACAGCAATGAATCTACGTTTTATTTTAGATCTCGCGCAAGCGACCAGCGCTACGGTCTTATTCGCGCATGCGCAGTCCGCCGTCTTACGTTCTTACGATCTGATGCGAAATTAAAAGTTTTTACACATTCCAAAAAAAGTGCGCAACGCCGCTAAAGAAGTTTTCACTTCAAAAATATAAAATTAATAAATAACTGAATTATACATGGTTTAAAAATGGATGCTAGCAATTAGTATGCGCGTGACTTGATTATAGCAATTTTGACAAAAAATAACAAAAAAAACTGTAACTAAAAATAACCGTACTTGTAGCAAACTCTAAAAAAATGTATAGCCTATATAATATAATATATACCTTATAAAACATAAAAGTGAAAAAGAGTAACAGAGAGAATAATGTGAGATTTGTACCTTATAAGAAACAAAATGTTATAAATTATGATTACGTAATTATCATAGGCGCAATCATTTTCATAGAAATCTTGGACAAAGATACTTAATTGATGCAATAGGTTTCTTTCATATGATAATATATATTTCATAAAAATATGATCAAATCTTTAACATGTAAATTGGGCAAAGATCTTTAACCAGTGAGCTGATTATGTAAAACGGAAATGTGTATGTAGCTCAAAACGGAAATGTGTACATCAAATAGTTGTCAAATGACGTGTTTTGTATTTGCTATCTCCAGTAACCAATAGAAATACAACAGAGAAAGGAAACACAAAGTTAAAGTTATGGTGGTTACTACCTGCTATATTTGTTTATTCTAAAGCATACCACTGGAGATAGCTTGACAAATTTTAAGACTAAAAAAACATAAAAAGAACAGGTGATGATAGATGAAATCTGTAAGGAAAAAATCCAAAAGATTGATAAAAAAAAGTTGCAAATTTTAATACGATTCTTGCTGCCTTAATCGAAATTCCTTGTTTTATCTTAAATTATTTGACAATAAACACCTAAATTCGCAATCAAGAATTTTAAGACTAAAAAAGGAAAAAAGAACAGGTGATGCCTAGAAAGATGAATCTCTAAGGAAAAAATCCAAAAGATTGATAAAAAAAAGTTGCAAATTTTAATATGACTCTTGCTGACTTAATCGAAATTCCTTGTTGTATCTAAAATTATTTGACAATAAACACCTAAATTCACAATCATGATAGGTAATCCTTAAATTATTCACAATGAAAACAAGAAAGGAAATTACTAAAATTAGTAAAATATATACTAACTGCCTTATTCATAAAAAGTAGTTAAATAACCTTCTAAATATTTCTTAACTAGTCATTTGATTAAGCCTTAAACATTGTTTAAAAATTTGTTATTCATAAAGTACATTTTGACAGTGCTTAGTTAAATACTGGTTAACTTGGTAGGTTTTGGTAGAAATGTGGCTGTATGCGTATTACTTTTGCTAAAAGTGAATTAAACAATTGTCATACGTTGTCAACATCGTTGTTTCTGAATACGGCGTCGGACACCTATAACCTCTCGCTAAAGAGTATTTAGTTTCCTTGTCTATAACTATCTACCTGCTAATTTGCTGGGAACTAGCTGTGCCTGGGCTATGTAACTTGTTGGCGTTTTTAAACAATGTGATGCCAAAGTTCAGAACTAGTCGTATTATACTACAATAAAGTTAAATTTATTAGAGTAAACAAAAGTTGATGCAACATAGTCACAAAACGTTTGAACTGATACACTGCATTTCAAAAATAATGTTTTTTAATGCATCTACAAATATGTTATTAAGCTAAATATAAAGTGATGTCATTTCTGTAATATTTTCCCTCGTGTTGGTTTGAGTTCCTTTGGAGAATAGACCATCTATCTTCATATGAGACAGCGCGTAAAAAGCGAGCATAGGCTTACCGTCACTAGCACCGTGACAACTGACTAGGAGGCTGAGTTTCGCAGCGACTCACCCAGATTGGTACCACCGCCTTACTTATTCCTGCCGCCATAATGTCAGCGCTTGCTGTTGAATTGTTCCGGTTCGGAAAATAAAGTAGCTTTTTGCTCGGGGCTTAACATCCCAGCCTCAGGTTGGAAACTCACCATTGCCACTTTTGGTGTCTCTAGGCGGCGTGAAATTCTCACCATCAGAAAATATGTCTACTTTTTGCTTCCAATAACATAAAAAAATGCTCTGGAAAACTATTCGTTTTTTAAATTCACAATTCATTTCATTTTCTAAATTAACTTCAACGAAATAGAAATATTTCAATGCGTGTATTATAGAAAATTCATAAGAATACACAATAAGTATGGCTAAATGGCTATTTGTTGCATTTTGTCATTGCACATAAAATCAGCTGTTTGCAATATAGTCAGCCATTTTGTTGATTAAGGTTTTAAACAAGGGTCCAAGGTTTTTTTAAGTGACAGCTGTTTAAGAGTATATTTAAACAAATGATTAACTCTAAATATCGTTTATGAATAAACATTTTTTTAAACATTATTTAAATTGGTGATTAAAAATTAAACAACGTTTATGAATAAGCCTGTTAGAGGTCAATGGTAAAATATTTTAAGAGTGAAAAAAAAATATAACGTATTTCGATCACTAATTGTCTATTATCTAAGCTATTCAGATTAAAGATAAAATAAGGATGGACATCTCTTTGGAGTATTAGTTGGTTTAATCACAAAATATAAAGGTTGGCGGGAACGGTCGGAGGGGGAAGGCGCGCTTTTCGAGGGTTCCCTCCAATCTTTAAGCTAAAAATGTGTAATATAATGTAAAAATGTATAATTTGTAAATTAATTAAAGTGTAAATATTACTTAGTTGTGTGTAAATGAGATTTAGTAAATAAACTATACTAGTGAAAGACTATTGTAGAGTTTTATCACGACAGAAGAGGCAGAGGCCTGAACAAGAAAGAAATTTGAAGATGAAACTAGAAAAAGACATGAAATATTAAGATATGGGTTTATTACATAATATAAGACTAGTATAAAATATAGAGGTAAAAAAAAGAATATTAAAAATATTTTTTGCACTGTCGTAGAAGTTTTGGCGCCAACATGAAAGAAGATGATTTTAGTGTTAAGAATTTTAGTTTTATAATTTGTGTGAAAATAATCGTAATTCAAGGATGTGACGTACTATAAAACAAATTAACGGAGGAACATAATATGTAAACTTCAAGAAATTAAAACTAAAGACGTATTGAAGGACTCAAATAAGCTTTGTCTTAGTGAAGGAAATGACTTTTAAAAAGGGGAAGACAATATGTTAAGAAACTGAAGAAATGAATTTAAAATTTTAATATGAAAAAGAATTTATTATTACGGAAGACGTGGCAGCATGGCCTAAAGGTCTTAGCCGGCCCCAGAAAGGGGCAAATTAACTTAAAAAAAAAACAAAATATAAACCGGCAAGTCAAATTAAATAAAAAAGTACGTTCGCTCAACGCACTCATAGACATCGTTTACGGACACGATATTTTGAACCGATGTAGACCACTTTAAACGCGAGTGACATCCACTTAAGATACGCTTACGTGAACGTTTTCATGCAAAAAAATGTGTTTATATATTTTCATAGTACGTCCCTTGAAGGTAGGAATAGAATACCGATTGCTAATTATCACGTTCCTGAAGACCTATGTTGCTTCCTCCACATTAATTATTTTTTTACAAAGATATGGTTTCGGAGACACCAATTATAACTAAGGGGCCATCCATAAATTACGTCACGCGAATTTCCCTCCTTGTCACAGGTTGTCACATTTTTAGAACCCCGTCCGTAATGTAACATCACACATTTTTCAAACTTGAACATGTATCTAAAAATAATCAAAAGAAAACAGTTATTTTCATTTTTTACTTATTTTTATTAAATAATCTTTAATAAAATCAACATAAAGTCAAATATTGCTAAATGTTCACAATGCCGCACTATCTACCTATTTAATCAATCTTTCTCGGTTTGTGTCTCTGTAAATATTAAATTCTTTAATTTATTTCAACACTTCTTACGATTACTAGGTATAGTAATGTTCACATTTTAATCAAAATGTCTACGAACAGCGTTTGACTGTTTCGCAGGCATTTTCGGAAAGTAGGGTAAGTTCTGCCTGTTCGCGTCCATTTCACGGACACTGTTAAAAAACTCTTAAAAATAAGCCAATGCTGATTGGCTTGGTTCACGTTCCACCGATCATGGGGGAAGATTTGTTCACGATTTTGCCTTGTCCTATGATCTAAAGCAATTGATAACTTCGCCCACGCGAATTCCGGATGTGGGGATCATACGCCTTCGCTGTTAGACCTTCTGCTGACCTCTTATCCAGAGAACTATAAAGTCTCCGTCGATGCCCCTTTTGGATCTTCCGGTCACTGCTTAATCCGGAATGCTGTGTCCACTACAACTTGTGTACGACTACAAGCATCGGACCGACGCGTCGGTCGCGACGTTGAGTATGGCATTATAGGTCAGAAGATTTGGACGGGATGCAATCTTTTTTTGCATCTTATCCATGCATGCAGATTTGCTAATCGCAGGTTCATCTTAGTGGCAAATTCCAGTCTTGGTTCAGTCGTCCCTGTAAGACGGCACTAGCCATAAGCCTTAATGCTACCAAAAAGAAGTCTTGTGACGAAAACACCTTAAAAGGAGTAGAATTCTGCCTCTAGGTTTTTCAAAAGAGCCATTGCCAAGGCAAAGTCTGAGCACATTGGCAGAATTGACGAGAAATTTGCCTGCTTCCCTAGGGGAACAAGAGCGTTCTGATCGCTCGCCAAGGCTGTCCAAGGAAATTTTGCGAAGCCATCTTTACACCGGAATGATGCCTCGCTGGCCCATGATGTGAAAGAGAAAGCCGAACTCCCTTTTTGCTTCCAACTCGACTTTAGATCACCATGGAAACACGCCACCGACCATCCCGCGGTGTGAAGTGTCTATGCCAGAGACAAAGTTTTTGCAGAGTTCACTGCATAGAACATTTTTAACGCGACCCTTCCGGCTCTCCTATTCATCAGGCTTGAACCGTGTGCATGGAAGACCGCTTTAGTACACCCGATCCTTAAAAAAATTTACTTCCTTGCTTAAGTTATAGAGTCCATAACAAACTGCCAGATCTTAAGGTACCTGAGGAGCAACGACTGTAAAATGATCGTCAATACGGTTTTCGTCCTGGTCGTTCAGCTGGTGATCTTTTAGTTTACTTAACACACCGATGGGCGCAAGCAGTCGAAAGCAAGGGAAAAGCATTGACTGTCAGTTTGGACATAGCGAAAGCCTTTGATCGGATTTGGCACAACGCGCTTCTATCGAAGCTTCCTTCTTACGGTCTTCTTGAGAAGTTATGCAAAAGGGTCACTAGTTTTTTTGACA
>NJDC01002495.1:8819-20974 GCA_002245475.1 Calephelis virginiensis
GGTGCCTTGGTTGTGCCTCTGCCTACCTTTTCGGGGATATGGGCGTGAAGATACTTTTATATTAGATATAGGCGGAAACTGTTTTTTCAAAATCAGTTAATAATCATAAATTAAAAAAAGGTGTGTGTGCGATTCACACTCGACAGAAGTGAAACTTCAGTAAATCGACAAAAGAATGAAATGAATATATATTTGTGTCTCTTACCTGCAAAAGAATGAGATGCATATATATATTTGTGTCTCTTACCTGTCGTTTTTCCGTTGCACCCGTTTTGAAATCACAATGATACTAAAGAAATTTCACTTCACAAAACTTGCGTTAAATCCTGTACGTGCAGAAGCTAAAATATCTCGACCACGAAAACTCAAACAAGAAAATCTGTATCGAAATTCAAAATCGATCCAGTCGTTTAAGAGTTACGAAACCACACTCGACAGACAAACACTCTCACACGAACAACCACACACAAATAGAGAAACCAACACCACTCTTTCCGCCGGGGCTAAAAAAGAAAAAGTAAGGAATATTGGAATCAAAAAGCTTACGTAACTCGTATAACCTGTTAGTACTGAGCGTTTTCAGGCAATTCATTTTGTAACATACGGCCCAAACAACTTTTATGACGGGATCCGAAGTTACTTTATAATGTTTTATGAACACTATATGTTTACTTATTTGCATATTACAGGATCGTGACGGCATTAATATGAGAGATGGTGCTAGGTTGGCTTTTTTATAATAGGAACAAGATATTCCCCGCGGCTTTACTGTGTGTTTAAGTTTCAAACCCGCGAGAACTTGTTTAGACATTGATGAGAAATGAATCTCATGTCCCTCTTGCTTTTAACTCGACCTACAAAAAATAAACCATATACCACATCACTCACTTACAATTTCAATGGACAAACACACAAAACTGGAACTTAAAATATCACGTAAAAAATAAATAAAACGTATTTTATATAATACTAACTGTTACCCGCGGCTTCGCCCGCGATAAATTGAGATGTAAGCTTTCCTATCTCTCAAGTTGGATCGAACTGCACATGGTGTGCGAATTTTATTATAATCGGTTAAGTGGTTTAGGAGTCCATTGAGGACAAACATTGTGACACGAGATTTATATATATTAAGATGTAATATAACGTATATTGCCTCTTTGGTCTAGCGGTTCAGTTGTTTTGACTACATGAGGTCCCGGGTAATCGCGTAACAAACGTAAAAAAAATATAGTTAACAAACATACAGTCGAAATGAAAACTTCCTCTTTTTTAAGTCAGTTTAAAGAAGTGCCTAACATTTCAATTCTAGTACGCATAATGTCCACTAAGCATGGACTTATTTAATGAAAATAGTTTGTGAGGCTTCGTCCAGTTGCTATGTTTTTTTGGAATGACTAATGTGTTGCCAACCTCGCGGTTTTAACAACTTCACCGGGCTTTAATCCAGTTGGTATGATTGTTTTGAAAAGCAATAGGTAATTGAGCGCAAAGGTACTCCGAAACCCGACTCCGATAATCATTAATTCATAGGTACCTAGCTTTTGGTATTGATAGCTAGCGGTTCCGAGATGGGCCAATTAATGACTTAGAGTTATAATTAATAATGAATATTTTATAGTTAAGTTATACTTCTTTTGGCGCGTTAGGAAAAAATGATGAGAGTAAATTTTTACGATGCGCACACCGTCACGAAAAACCGACATGATGAAGTTAGCTATGAAGTTAGCTATAGATAACATTTTAGTTTTTAAAAAGATTTTTATCTTATTACGCCGAAGAAGTATAACTTCTAACGCGTGTACATAAGTACACACACACTTTTTTTTTGTTTATGTTGACGAAAGCTTGATGACAATTGAACATCTTTTTATGGGACCACCTCGAAATCATGACCTACCTTTTCGAAAAATAATCAAAACCGGTTCACAATTGGGAGAGTAAACGTGTTACAAACAGAAAATGTACGAAAACAGTCAAATTAAGAACTTCCGCTTTTTTGGAGTCGGTTAAAAATGGAGTGGAATAGTAGCAATTTTATCGGACGTTAAAAAATATGTCTTTTTGGGACCACGTTTCTCATTGGGAATCATGTTTCATGACCTACATTTTCGAAAAAAAATCATCAAAACCGGTTCACAATAAAAATGGCCGAAAAATGTAAGAAACATAGAAACTATACGAAACCAAATATACGAATAGAGTCGAAGAAACCTCTAATTGAAGTTGGTTAAAAGTAGCGTAGAATAGTAGCATATTTATCGTCCGCTGATGTAATAATCTGATAATTTAGACCGCTGCACTGGGAAGTTTCACTAATAGTCAGTAAGAATAGATGGTAAAGTTTTATTTGCTACCACTGCCTCGCCTATGTCTTCTGCTAGAACGTCACTGCTCAAAATAACATTTTTGACAGTGATTGTATTTTTTCACTAAACTAATTTAAGTTATCGCTATCTCCCTTCAACTAAAGTAATAGAAAGAGACAAAAAGCTGTTAGTGCTGGCAGATTAGTCTGTACACGTTATTTCTAAAAATATTTCACCTCTTCCTCGGAAAACGTTGATTAAAAACGACATTGATTGATTTGACATGCTAGGACTAATCTGATATGTTAAAAACGTTTGAACTTATTGAATTTTGTTTTATTTGACAATTTTAAAGTAAAAATTTTCAATGACGAAACCAATATGCAATGTAATCAAAAACAATCTCGATCAAGTAAGATTTTAAATAAATAACCGCAAAAAATTCATAAGTCCGCTGAAGAGCTACAATACCACAGACAAACACACGCGCACACACACGCATATGCGAATACGCACTGTTAGGGTGTCCCCACCGATAGTCTTAAAAAACTGAATTTGGGAACTCACCAAGTTTATTCGTTTATACTTTACACTTTAATAGACTTTGACTACTTAGACGACTCTGAGTATATGACTCTGAGTAGATTTTGAGTGAAACTTGTTATTATTATAAACTGCATTGTATTAATTAGAGCAGTAATATTACATTTTTCTACCATCTCAGTCTTGTTATAAAGCAGCTAAAAAATGATATTGAATGTAGCTACGTCACGAAAAACCCGTTCCGGATTTCCGCGAGGCACCCCATGTGCATACGATACGACCTACAATCACCAAAGATCACGATATCATCATTGTGAATAGAGCACTAATGATATTTCAACGCTAAACTTTCATATGACAACTACTAGAGGCGCCTCTTTGACGAATTTTAAGGTAGAGTCACCTCTCTATTTTTTTGAGTGTGTATTTCTATTTTTTTTATGAAATTCTCTCTATTTATTTATGAAATCAATGGTTTAATTATAGCGCGGTAATTACTCTCTCTCGACGTCACCCCTGTCCAGACTGGCGGGCAGAAACCAGGTCCGCTGCTGAACAAAGATTCGTCGAGGTTGAGTACTGACTGCCAGCACATAGAAGATGCACGGCTTATACAGTAAAAGAAATAGAAGATTCAGCGATTTTGGATTTAGTACTAGTAGTACTAGTAGTTTAATATTTTGGTTTAGTTCGATTCCCGGGTCGGGCAACAGAAAGAAAATTTGGCTTTCCAATTTTCTAATAAAAAAAACGTTGCTCGGGATTGGATATGTGTCCTGTTGGCGATAGACTTGTCAATTGTGGGGATATAGGCGTGAATATCCTTTTTTTTATTACTATTATTATAGTCAAACCGAAAAAGGTAAAAACTTCCTTGCAGTAATAGCCTCTGACCCCAAAGCCATATTTGAAAATTTTGGACTTATTGGACCTTATGACCATTGCCCTAGGTCCTCATTGAGGAATTCCACACAAATCTGAAGTTTGCACCTAGAAGGAGTGGCCTCGCGGCTTTGCATACCTACTATAAATTAAAAAAAACGACATACAAAACAATAGCATAGATAAAATATAGTCTTTATAAGAAAATAAAAATAGCATCCATCCTAATTTAATAAATTTGTCACATTTATCTGTATATCTGTTGATCTTTCACGGTTCAACCACAGAATTGATTTTGATAAAATTTGATATGTACAGCTAAAGATTCGATTTCAAACAAAGGACTAAGGACTAGGGGAAGAAAGTTTAAAAATTTTCTAGGATTACGAAGTTGAAAAAGAAGCTAGCGTTATATAGAAGAAACATTGACACTATCACAGCATGTATAGGTAAGGCAGTACTGCGAACGAGTTCATGAACAACGCTCTACAACCTAAAAGTTAATTCAATTAAAAAATGCAGTATGAGTTCGTGCGGACCGCATCGCGGGCGTAAGATACTCAGTTAGATATCTAAACTTTTCTCATGAATCACGCCGTCCATTAGTGAAACCACATGAAAATCCGATTTAAATTTATCGCGTTCAGACAAACTACGCGAACTTTGTTTTATAACATAGTGATGTTCGTAGTTAATAGGGTAGTGTTACAACGACGTTTAGTCTTGAGTCTTATATTGTAACATTATCTCGGATATTACATTGAGTCTTTTATTGTAACATTACCTCGGAGGTAATTACACGCTAACACTACTTAGTAACAGAGTCAATATTGTGACGTAGTCCATTGTCTTGTAAAATAAATACGTCTTTCAACAAAATTGTACCTACTTACTCCAACGTATATTCACGCCATATCCCTTACGAGATAGGCAGAGAGTATCGAGCGGCAAATAACACGATCTTTGCAGACCTGCCTCGCTTCCTCGATTTTCATTACCCTTTCATTAAAAAACTTCGAAGAACCTTGACACCATCCTCGGACAAAACCCGAGCGATCAGATGCTGAAATTCTTAATTTAACAACAACACTTTCAATCCCACTCTTTCTCGGATCTCACTGCTACAAGTTGTGTAATTGATTTTTTAGTTTCATATTACTAAATTACAATCAAATAGATGTCAGTTAGTAAAACAGTTTTGTAACAGTGCATGTTAACTTAGATTGTCACATTACAAGAAAATGTCAGTCAGTCAGTAAAATGGTATTGTATCACTAAGTTGAAAACTGAGTTATTGTGTTGTTATGTTGCATGTCAAAATAAGACGTCGATGACTTATGACGTCATTCATTACCCTTTTAATAAAAACACGCCGGTTTCGGAAACTTTTAACGCAACCTTTGGATAACACCCGAGCGATTTGATCGCGGAATGTCAACCTAGGTCTCCCCGGGTATCTACATCCATCCACATTCGTATTATACATCTGCTTTGTTAATCTTTCATCAGCTGTCATTATTTCTACATGGCCAAATCAGCGGAGCGTGCCATCTCATTCTAACATCATTTAAATTTTTACAATAACAGTTTCTTTACATCCCATTCTTTCTAAGATTTCACTGTTACGAATGCGGTCAGCGAGCGTTACACCACATTTTTCCGTAGACCATCATCCACCATATCATTTCGACCACATTTGTCCTACTTTTTTACTTTTTCTAACAAACCCAACTCTTGCTCCGAAACAGCAATGTTGGAACAAGCACAGAATTATGCAAAGCTAGCCTAGCCCCTTGACTTAAAACCCCGCTTTGAAGTAGCTTACCCAGCGCTCCATTCACACAATTCCCTGCATACACTCTCCTTTCTACACCCGTGGTGTACTCTGCTAAAATGATAACTTAAATATACAATTTCATTCAGTTGTTCCAACACTACATCATCAACTAAAATTCTTGCATCCGTTCTGGCTGCATCTCTTTTAAACATCATTACTATGGTTTTTATCGCATTCAAATATTAGCTATTTCTTTTGAAAACAGTCTTAAAAATATATATAGAGATTATTTTCCACCACTTCAAAAGTTTTCTACATGTTTTATTGTGTAAAGTTAGCATAAATTCATATGATTTTTCATATCCAAACATTTAGCTTTAAAATCACACAGAAAGCTCTGTTTTATTGCTTGGCGAAATTGTGAGTTGTAAAATACAACCTGATTTTTGACTAAAAGCGCTTTTAGTCTAATACTCTTGTGGTCGGCTGCATCGTAAATCAAATATCTCCTTTATTCGGTCTGCATTCAACATCTCGTAGACTCAACTGTATTTCGCATTTTACGGCCAATATCAAGAACTTAAGTAATAGTTATACTGGAAGTTTACCGCATTATATGTTTTAAAGTATCTTCACGCCCATATCCCCGAAGAGGTAGGCAGAGGTACAACCAAGGCACCCACGACTAGCCGAAGACACTAAATCCCACAATGTGATAGGTAACAAGCCTATCGCCAACCGGGCACATTTCCAATCCCGACCAACATTTTTTTTATTAGAAAATTGGAAAAATCCCATTTTATTTTTTGTTGGCCGACCCGGGATTCGAACCCGGGACCTCATGCAGTCAAGTCCAACACCTGGACCGCTAGACCACAGAGGCGATGTTTTAAATTTAATATATGATTATTTTTGCTAATGTAGTAAGTGTGTACACCAATTTAAATAATTTTAATTGACTCCTAAAAGAAGTAGATTATAAATTCGTCTATATGGTTTTAAAGTTAATATTTTTAAAGATGTAAAAACCATTTTTGTACTTGTAGTTACATAAATTTGATTCTAGTTTTTTTGCCACACATGCATTTTCTAAATTGTTATGATCAGACATTTCAAAGCCAGTCATTAGGATAGGACACGTAATAATAATGAATGTAACCCGTAATACCTACCGTATCGTTGTGGGTGTCGTCGCGCGGGTCTCTGAACTTTAGCAGTTGAATATGGAAAATTGGAACGGCTGTATTTTATTTATTTTAAGTCGGTTTTTTTTCTGACATTTTTTTCTAATTAAGTTAAATATTCTGAACATCCAGTTACAATTTCGTGCACTATTTTAAAAAGACCCTATAGATGTCTTTATGGTATTTTAAGCATTAATAAGTAAGTACCTAAAATTCAAGAACTACTAGATCGTGATAGAATTTGTCTTATACAGTTTCGTTATCATGAGATACGTTTCGAAAACAGAATTATCAAATATTGATCATTGAAGTCGGTTTTCAATTTTGCTATGCCTAAATTATTCAAATTTTGAATCGACTTCAACAACGAGGAGAGCAAAGTCGTCTACATGCTTTTTGAATTCGAAAAGTGGTCCAATATAAATTTGGTCAAGATCTGTTTTTGAGTTATACTCCATAGTGCATTATTTTTTAGTGTATCTTGATGATTTTGTGTATATCGAAATTGAAGTCTATCTTTGTGCAGTTTTATCACATTTGACTGAGCCTAATTTATTAAAGAAAGATAATAATCCGCATCAATTGTTTTTTTTTTTGGATGGATCGGATGTCCCGTTTGCGGAATCGCGAAATGGAGGTCCATTAAATTTAAGTGTTTTCCAGTTTCAACCCTGAAGAGTAAATGTTCGCATGAACATTTGTGCTCCTTGAACATATTTGCATAAAGTTTGACATAAATTGACTACTGCAAAATATAATGTTGTTTTTTTTAAAATACAACCCTCAGGGGGGTAAAATAGGTATAGTTTTACATAATTGCATAGGTCAAATCCTATGGGGTAGAAATCTAAAATTTCGCACATGGTTTTTGTTTAATGACGAAGGCATTCACCAGACAAAAGTTTTTTTTTTTAAATTTAACCACCGCTTAAATACAAAATACCTCTTTCACATGAAACTTTTAATTCTTTAAACAAGTTTGCATAAAATTTCGCATAAATCGAATACAGTAAAAAATGACTTTGACATTTTCATCTTTTCCTAAATTCGATCACTGAATAAGCTATAGGTTAGTTCACTTTATTTACCTCATACATACGGAGGCCCATAAGGTCATTAAAATTTAGTTACGCAACCCGTTAGTCTAAAAGCTGGTATGTAAAAGAAATCAGAGCATAATGTTTAGTGTTGTACCTACATTTCGGTTACGGATACCGTAAATATGAATCAGCATTAACCGCACGTGTTACAGAGATGTATCGCGGGTACTGGGGCTCGCACAATTTGTGGCTTGGTGGTTGACAAAAGGCCCTCGTTTGCTTCGGAGAAGTCCATTATCCTGACACTGTCGAGAACCATTTGTGATTGCGTTAATATAAAACTATTTTCGTTGCTATAATTGTAAAACTCGTAACCTTACTTAAACGAGTACTCAGACGAGTACACAGACTTTTAAACCGTTCTCTTTGTTTTCGTCGAATTTGAATTTTGGCGCGCAATTTAAGATGAGGACATAGTTCCTATTTACTCGAATAAGTACATAGACGAAAACTCACCGAAAAAGTTTTCTTAGTCTTCATGCCACAATACAAAATTATTATTTTTTAAAAAAAAGCTCCGGACTCTAGAGGTTAAAGACAAGTCATCACGCTTGTATCCGCTAATATAATTAGGCTAATGTACAACCAAGGCACCCACAATTAACCAAAAGTATTAAAGCCTCACAATATGCTATAACTATCGCAAACCAGCGTTATTAAATTTCGGGTATCGTTGTTTTTATAAGAAAACTGGAAAACGTTTCGAGTTGCCAGACTTGGAAATGAACCTGTATGTAGTAAACGCCAATACGGAATATCTAGATCACAGGTTTCTTTTTATAAATATTCCATACCAACATTAAAATCTTATTATAAATACTTAAAGTGGGTCTATTATTCCCCTGATCCAGATGAGTTTTAATATTTTAGGTGAAAGTTCCTAAAATTTCCCTATCTCAAAAAATAGTGGGTAGCTTTGTTTGTGACAAACACCGAGATCGATACAATGTGGTAAATTTTGTCTTACCTGTTCCATACCGTCAGGGCTCGCCACTGTTGCTTTCTAAAGTATTGGGTAGCCGGTAAAATTGCTCATTAGGCAAATATCCCAGCCTCAGAACAGTGGCGAAGCGATGACTGTCTTTTATCAACAATAATGCTGCTTGTTTTTTGACAATCCCATAAAAAATATTTGAAGTGTTGAAAAAATGCTAAAAAATGAATTCAGATTCAGATCCTGATTTTGCAGTTATGGGAACATCTCAGAAGTATATCATCTATTTAAACAAAGTCTTGATAGTTATACTATTTGTAACTCAACGGCTGAAGCGTTTTTGCTGAAAATTGACGGAGACGTAGCTTAGAACCAGGAACGGACATAGGGTACTTTTTATCCTGTTTGGCTACGAGGAAATCAGTAAAAGTAACGTTTTGTTTTTTTCCATACAAACTGAATGTATGGGAAATGATGAAACGAAGTTTGCTAGAACAGCTTCAAATAAGAAAGTTTAAAATTGAGGAATTTTTAAAAACTAATTATAAATTATATTGAGAACATACACGAAAAAAGGAGTCGCTATAACCTCCTTTTTTACAGTCAGTTCAAAAAATGATGTCCTGTTTTAGTTGCAAAGTAAGCAGACGTCAGATTTCTACAGTTTTACTGTGTATACTAGCTGACCCGGCAGACGTTGTTCTGCTATTTTTTAAGTGATTTTAGTACAAAAATGGGATGAGTCACCCTTATCACTTTGGGGTATAAAAAATAGATGTTGGCATATTCTCAGACCTACTCAACATGCTCACAAAATTTCATAAGAATCGGTCAAGCCGTTTCGGAGGAGTACGGGAACGAACATTGTGACGCGATAATTTTGTATGTAAGATATGCGGTAAATATGAAACACTACATGTGTTACCAATACGCATCGCTGGGTCCTGAACAATTTGCGGTTGACAAAAAGGCATCGTTTGCTTCAGTCCATTAGCCAGACCCAGTCGAAACGTTTGAGATTACGACATAAAAAATAAAATGATTTCATGGTTCTTTATAAACGGAATATGTTTGGGGATAATGGTATATGGTACATTTTTTGGTTTAGTGAGTAGATGGATATGTTTTGTGTCTTGTAGCTCGAATAAGTATCTTCACGCCCATATCCTCGAAGAGGTAGGCAGAGGCGAAACCAGGGCTTCCATGACTAGCCGAAGATACTAAGTCCCTCAATGTTATAGGTGGCAAGCCTATCGCCAACCGGGAACATATTCTATCCCGAGCAAAATTTTTTTTATAAGAAAATTGGAAAAACCCAAATTTTCTTTTTGTTGCCCGACCCGGGATTCGAACCCGGGACCTCATGCAGTCAAGTCTAACAACTTAACCGTTAGACCACAGATGCGATTAAGTTACACATGTAATATGGTAGGGTAAAACTGTGATAGACGAACTTTTATAAAATATACTTTTTGTTGTAAAATACTTAGTTTCCTCGGATAAATTAAATATTTTTTTGGTATTTGTTGTATAATATGACTTTGTAAATGACGGGTTGTATATTGTTGTTACTATATTTGTACGGAATTTGTTTTTTTATGTTATTAAAAAAAATATAAAATAACCTCATAGTTATTAAAATACTAACTTTCAAGAAAGTCACCATTGAATGTTGGATGTGAAATCCCTTTTTAAAATTAATACTAGTTTTTTTTTGTTTCATGATCTATGAGTAACAGAATTTAACTTTTTATGGGACCACTGTTTTTGAGGATAAGTGCCTATTTATACGGATAGTTTTCTCAACTTGAAAATACGAAAACCGTTAGTTGCCAGCAGTGCGGGATAGATGTCTTACACGTAGGTCACGCTATAAGTTTAGCATAACTTAAAAAAAACAACATGTTATGACCAAAATATTATGTTTTTTTATTATAAAAATAATCTTTTGTTTTAAAAATTTTTCCATGCGATCGAACCATTCTTTAAAGATCATAGGACCACAGATCTGAAGGCATATTTTCTACGTACTGATTGAACTATCTACTATCACTGCCTCTTCCGAGTTGGTAAAAGTAAAACCTTTCATCAAACCTTTGATTTTGGGGAAAATACAGAAAAACAAAAAATCACAGGGTGCTATGAATGACGAGATGTACTTTTTCGGAAGCTAAAAATTACTATTTTGTTGGTCGTGTGTGAAGAAGCGTTATCATGGTGTAGGAGAATGCGGTTTTTAGGTCGTTTTTCGTAGCATACCACTCGGCAAGAACACTCTGGGACACGTAGTTGAGAAAAAAAAAATGCGATCATTTTTTTATCAACGTTTATCGCCCGTCTCACTTTTGTTGGCCTGTTCTCATTTTCAAACACCCATTCACAAGATTGCTGTTTTTTTTCGGCTTGAAAACAATAAATCTACGTTTCGTCTCCTGTGACAATGTCATAAACAGCATTACAATGTCCGTGGCCGTACTTTAGTCGCATCTGTGAGCACCATTCCACGTGAACCCGCTTCTGCTCCGCTGTCAGTTCACGAGGGATCCAACGACAACAAAGTTTCCGAACTTTCAATTCTTCATGTAAAATTTTATGAATTTGGCTCATACCAATCCCCAGTCCTCGAATTTTGTCATAGGTAATTCGGGGGTTTTCTTCAATTAACCGCTTAACAGTAGCCACATTATTTTCGTTGACGACAGTTGACGACCCTTTACGAAATTCGTTATATAAAGAAACTCGACCTCTCTCAAATTCAGCAAACCATCGCATTTTGAAGACGAGCGGCACAGTATTGCGGAGAAAGAGAATTTTTAAAATCAAAAAAAAAATATCGCTCTTAAATCTTTTCAACTTAATTCCATTTTCGTTGCGTACGTGGATCTTTGAAGTATGATAAAAAAACAATTGTCAATTTATTTAGCGCCAACTGTTTTTTTTTTACTAAGAAGGTTGCAACGTTTCCTAAATATAAATTTGAAATTCAAATAGTTCCGATTAGCTACAAGTGCAAAACTTTTAGTTTGCCCCATATATATCGTTTAAACAATAGTATTTTTATTTATAAAAAAGTAAGTAAGTATCTTTACTCTCTATCCCCGAAGAGGTAAGCAGAGTCACAATCTAGGCACCCACGAGTAACCAAAGACCCTAAGTCCCACAATGTGATATGTGGCAAGCCTATCTTCAACCGGGCTGATATTGTTTTTTTTTATTAGAAAATTGGAAAATCCCAATTTTCTTTTAGTTGTCCGACCCGGGACGACGCAGTCAAGTCCGACAACTGAACCGCTAGACCATAGAGGCTTTTTATATTTTATTACGTCAACTGATTCGGATTGATAAAAGTTGTTCAGTATAAGATGTACTTATTTATGCGAAAATGCGAACATAAACGCACACGCACAGACATACAAACACGTACTC
>NJDC01002495.1:28584-39308 GCA_002245475.1 Calephelis virginiensis
TTTGATTTTTTTTGTACGTTTGCTAGGCATGTACTCGGTCAATAACGAATCAATGTTTTTTTGTATTATTGGAAGGCAAACAAGTAGACGGATTTCCTGATGGTAAGAAATTCACGCCGCCTATAGACACCAAAGATGGCAACGATGTGTTGTCAGCCTGTGCCTGGGTTCACAACAACAACAAAACCTCTCTAGTAAGTTTGCTGGTTACCTTACCCTCCAAACGGAACACGACATTAACGAGCACTGAAATTCGATTGAAGGAACTGGTAATTCGGTGGTGCCAGAATAGTTCATACTGTACCCGGTGAGTCAACGAAGTAGGTAATCAATCACCTTCTCACGTTCACAAGAGCTGAGATCTACAGATATACTGTAACACCGGGACGTGTTATTTAATTATATATTTCACAATAAAAGCATCGTTTTATATAAAAGCGTTATATATTTTAAAATACTTTGTTTTCTTCTTTTACATGTTTTATAATATCTTCTATCTTCTCAATCCTCAATTGACTTATGATTCGTTTTTATCTTTTTTCGTTCTTAATATTTTTAAAATTCAAATATACTTTTGAAACAGCCAGTAGAGTTTGCATCGTAATGCAACCCCTACAATAGCTACAAAACATATACCCCTATTCTCTAAAGCAGTAGAAAGCTAAGTTCAAACTTGAAAATTGAGTTAGGTGACTAGGAGTCCAGTTAACTTTGTAAACCATAGACCATCTGCCTTCCTGCCAGGCAGCTCGTAAAAGGTGAGCAAAGGCTTACCGACACTAGCACCGTGACATCTGACTAGGTGGTAGAGTTTCGCAGCGACTCACCCGGATTGGTACCACCGCCTTACCTATTCCTGCCGCCATAACGCCATAAGGTAGCCGGTGAACTCGTACTTTTGCTCGATGCCTAACATTCCGGCCTCAGGTTGGCAACGCACCCATACCACCTTTGGTGTCTCTAGGCGGCGTGAATTTCTTACCATCAGGAAATCCGTCTGCTTGTTTGCCTTCCAATATCATAAAAAAAATATATAGCGAACTGACAAGAAAGCGAAATTCGTCTGCACAAAGAAACTAAAAAGAAAAGTGGGGTCGTAAAAATAGTTTATTATATTATTAAAAGTAGCATGTGCTAATTGAATCACTGAATAAGTAATAACGTCAATTAAATAGTTTTGTAACGGATAAAACTTAACTTAAAACTTCTTTATTTACATGATAACTAAAAGCATATGATCGCCTTTTACCTCGTGTTTGGAGTTTTTTTTTTATACAAGAGGATTTTTTTTTTCGAAATGATTACTGTTGTGTACGTCTATTGACTTTAACAACGTCACCGGGCTAAATAGGCAAACGAGCAAGTGGATCACCTGATGGAAGTGACCACCACCGCCTACGGACATCTGCAACACATTAAGGAATGAGTACGCTCTTTTCTTGAAGTTCCCTAAGTCATATGTGTATGGGAATACTACCCTCGGTAACTGATTCCACAAAGGCGTTGTGGGAGGTAAAATATATCTTCCAAATCGCACAGTTGTAGATTGCCACGCATCAAGATGATGGACATGAAACTTTAAAGTCGGTCGCGAAGTCCGAAGGTGGAAATCAGCGGCTGGAATGAGGAGTTGTTTGGTTTAACAACTCCTTAGAACATTCCCATGATAGACGCGGTAGAAAACATTGTGAGACCCAACATCTCTACGCAGCGCCTTGGTAATTGTTCGGTCATTGACAACTCGAATCGAGTTACAAAAATATGTTTAATTTTCCGAAGTAATAAGTTTAAAAGTTTCTAAGAATACTGCTCAATGTACGTAACGAACGTAAATGTAGAATATGAAATATCTTCGTTCTGAACTTATGCTCAAGGAATTACGAAAGGGCGAACTAAGGGCAAAGTCGATTTAAATTACTTGAATAACTTCGTATCAAAACTTACTCCGGTATCTATTGAAGAACCTAATCAAATAATGGATGGTAATTAACAGCTCAAATATTAACCAATAACATTAAGTTATCATAAAATAGGCATGAGGATGTGAGAACTTAGTAACGTTTAGCCTGAAAGACCAATAACTCAGGTTGGCAACCCACGCTGTGGTACGTTATTTTCATCGCTCGTATGTAGAAAAGATATCGGACTTCCCCTCAATAAGTTAGCTGTTAGTACGTACTGTGGTCTAGCGGTCCGGGTGTTGGACTTGACTGCATGAGGTCCCGGGTTCGAATCCCGGGTCGGCCAACACAAAGATAAATTGGATTTTTCCAATTTTCTAATAAAAAAATGTTGGTCGGGATTGGAAATGTTCCCAGTTGGCGATAGGCTTGCCACCTATCACATTGTGGGGCTTAGTGTCTTCGACTAGTCGTGGGTGCCTTGGTTGTACCTCTGCCTACCTCTTCGGGGATATAGGCGTGAAGATACTACGTCAGTACTATTACTAATACTGTACTAATTACACTGTTGGAAATTTTAGTAAAATTGCAATTTCTACAAATTTTGTAGAAAGAAAAAAAAATGACACAGACAGGACTTGAACTTGTACCATGTCGTCGCAAGCCGATGAATGCTGTAAACGTGGCGATTTCGAAGACATTTCTTACCCCGTATTTCTTACCCCCCCTTACACCTTTAATGAATCAGTTACCGAGGGCGATATTCCCAAAGGATTATGACTTAGGAACCTTCAAGAAAAGAGCGTACTCATTCCTTAAACGTCGGCAATGCATCTGTGACACTCCTGCTATTGCGGATGTCCGTGGGCGGCAGTAATTACTTTCCATCAGTTGACCCATTTGCTCGTTTACCTCCTCTTCAATAAAAAAAAAAACATTTAAGCTACTGAAGATTCAAATCTTGCTGCGAAAATTTTATTTTCTATCTTTACCATTTACACGGGTAGTTACGTTCTATAGATACACAGTTCTGAGTACCTTAATGAGTTCATCGTTACAGAAGAACTTTTGAAATGAAAAATTAATAGCCATAGCCCATAGCTTTCATTTCGCTCATGATATCTTTAATTCTAGCATATGCCCCGTGATTATAAAATTTATATGAATTATTTATTATGTTAGGACTCTAGCAAAAGTAAGTTTACCAGCTACCTTACCCTCCGATCCGAAACACGTCAACGACAAGCACTTACGTCATGGCGGCAGGAATAGGTAAGGCGGTGGTATCAATCCGGGCGAAACGCTGCGAAACTCTACCACCTAGTCAGATGTCACGATGCTACTGAGGGTAAGCCTATCCTCGCCTTTTACGAGCTGCCTGGCAGGAAGGACTTCTAGACGAATGTAGTTAATTTTGGTTTTAAAATATTCGTAGAAACTCAAGCAAGGTTCAACAGACGATCAAAATGGAACAACAAAAGAAATTCGATGGCACAGCTAGTTAATATAAAATTAAAAAAATATAATCATAAGGTAAAAGAATTTAAATCGAAAGAAGCGGTCGCCATGACAGAGGCAGCCAGTATATAATAAGAAATACTTAAGAAATAATTAAATTCGACGTTATAAAAATCCAATTACATTATCTGCAAAAGATTGCTTCAAGATTGGTTCACTCATAAATTCTAACGATTATTTTCTAAAATTCAGCTTGTCGGCTTAATGGACAAAATAATTTTAAATTTTCATGACACTTTCCTTCAATATTAAAAATTTTGTAAAACTGATAAAATATTGGTCTCCTTCATGTTTGTTTTCCGAAAATCATTGCAGTGTAAATCCTTCTTTAATTATTTAAGCTTAGTAAAACTGCAAAACCTTAGCTCGATTTCTATTAGTCGTCTAATCATAGTAACTAGTGGTCGCCCATAATAAATTATAGTATCTTGTTGATAAGAACGCCATCTCCATTTCTCAAGACCAACTTCTTTGTTTTCAACTTTTTGGTGCGCCATCTGTGGTCTTTTATCCTTATCATCAATGTATTTGTTTGTGTGTGTCAAATGCATGGTAGTGTGGGTAATGTTTTATTTTGATTAAATGTACTTAATAAGCATTGTTATTGAAAAATATTAGCGTTCTGCACTTTTCCTACACATAAACTATAAGTGTGCCAAATTTTACGCTCCTGCGTCAGCGCAATTTTCGTAAAAAGGGGTCCAACGTTTTGGCATCACGTATATAGATCACGTTTATTCTTCGATTTGCCTAGGACTCCATCGTCATAAACAAACTTGTTGATAATGGTACAACCTAGGGCACATTAAATAAAAAAAGAATTTTGAAAATCGGGTCACAAATCATTGAAAAGTTCAAACCAACAACCCGTGACAAAAACCTGTATGTCATTTAGCTAATAAACCATCTCAAACATGTCAGCTATCTAAAAAGTCCGCATCGAAATCGGTTCATCTTTTCCAAAGTTATGATAACACAGACGCACGTGCGTAAATACACATACTGAAACAAAAACACGTCAAACTTACCACACCTCCTTTCCATTGAGGGTTAAAAGATATGGGAATCGAACATATAACCTTCTCCTTTTTATAAGAAGGTAAAAATTACAAGCAGACTTATTTCTGCCATTCGAAAAGACGTATGGTTATCATTTTCACAATATAACCATGAAAATCGTTTATTGTCGCAATCACAAATGTTTCTTGACAGGGTCGGAGTAATGGACTTCTCTGTAGCAAACGAGGGCTTTTTGTCAACCACCAAGCCACAAATTGTGCGAGACCCAATACCCGCGATACGTCTCTGCAACACGTGCGGTTAATGCTGTTTCATATTTACGGTATCCGTAACCGAAATGTAGGTACAAAACTAAATATCCATACTCTTTATATATGCGAAAGTTTGTTTCTCCTTCTTTTAAAAGATAATTTCTCTAGTACAATTGAATTGATACTTTAACATTAACTGTGACGAGAGATTTTTGCCGCCACATTATCTATTACTCTAGTTACTCTCCTTAAAATCACTGTATGTCATCATCGCATTTCATACTGCGTTCTTCCTGATTTTTGTTTCACCAGTTGGTAATGGTTGGGGTTAGTTGCTACAAGCGAGGTAGCTGTGAGGTATATACAACGTTTTAAGACTTCTTTAACCAACTTTGCAAAATTGCGAGGTTCTCAATTTGGCCAGTACATTTTTTTCAAGTTTGTACAACGATTTCTCCGAGGTTTTTGAACCGATTTACGTATTTTTTTTTTGTTTGATGCGGAACAGTTTCGAATTTATCCCATAAAAAATTTATTCAGGTAGGCACATTTTTTTATCTACTTTCATCTATCCCGATGTTTATTTTTATTAAATTAAATTAAATAAATAAAAATTATACTACTAAATAAAAATAACTACGTTAATAAAAACCGACTTCAAAGCTGAAAAGAAAAAAATAATAAAGATTTAATATGAATTATATACTACTTATTATTTATATGTGCTATTTACTAATTGGTCTGAAATATTACCTATGTGTAAATTAAATTAAAAGGGTTATTATAACATTGCTGAATATTTAGCAGATAAGACTGCTTGGGATTAATTGCTCCTCATGCCAATCTCTTATAATATATAATGTATCATTACATAAATTATTGTAAATATATTGTAAACTAAGAAAAAAAGACAAGCCCGCTGAGTTTCTTGCCGGATCCGGTGGTAGATTTATTATTATATAGACCCGCCACAACTGCCTCTTGTAGGTTTATGTGAAATAAAGATGATTTATTTTTATTATTATGCGTAACAGAAAATAGCATCGAACAGGATGGCATGACGATCGGAGGCGGTGCAGGATGTGGGCTATACACCGGACTTGACCACGGAATGGAAAATCCCTATTCAAGCAGACCTGGCTGTAGTAACAGCCAGCAAATCAGACCAAGAACTAGGGGCAACCGCTCCGACACCTTTTACCGGTCTCCATACGAGGGTAAGGGACCATCTACGAGAGAGTCCGCGTGTATCCGAAAGTACTTGAATATTCGTGGACAAGTTACTCAAATTGAATCTAACCCCAAAGTAAGCAAATTATATTATGCTTGTAATATGGGTGTTAGTCAACGATTCTAATACATATATTAATACGTTATGCCAAAACTTTGGACCCCTTTTTACGAAATTTGCGCGGACGCAGGAGTATGAAATTTGGCTCACTTATAGTTTATGTGTAGGATAAGTGCAGAACGCTAATATTTTTCAATAATAATGCTTGTAAAGTACATTAAATCAATAAATCTACCATGCATTTGACACATACAAACAAATATATTGATGATAACGATAAAAGACCACAGATCGCGCACTGAAAAGTTTGAAAAAAGTAGTTGGTCTTGAGAAATGAAGATGGCGTTCTTATCGACAAGATATTAAAATTTGTTATGGTCGAATTTCGACCACTAGTTCATATAAATACTTAAACAGATACCAGAATAATTTAATAAACACCTGGACTTGGAAATGTAGACGTCTAAATGTTTATCACACAAATGCATACTCCCGTCAGGAATCGAACCCAAGCCTCGACGTTGATCGGTGTAGTTAAGCATGAACGCTAGCCACTCACAGTTATAAAGTGTTGAAAGTTGGCGTGTTATTTGTCTGCCTGTGGCATTATAACTTTAGAACTGATAAACCAATTTCGATGCGCAATTTGGTTTGAAAACTGACGTGAACTGATTTTGTTGCCTGACCCGGGATCGAACCCTGGACCCTCATGAAGTCTAACGTCAAACCACACACAAAAAATATTCGGTATCATGACTTCAAACTTATATTTTTGCGGAACAATAGTTAAGTGAGCTCTTAAATAACAAAAGATGGGCGGCTTCGAGTTTTACCTTGCACTACAAATAAAGATCCGAATAGTACATCTATGACACAGATTTTCTAGGGGTTGCAATATGTGAAAGATAAACAGAGCCTGATACTCTAGACTATTTTTCATGCTCTAAAATTCCCAGAGCATGGTGTAGAGATGTGAGGACCCCATTGTCCAGAACGAGAACAATATAGAATTTTCGCAACAGGCCTTCCATTTCGGCCTCAGAATAGCGACGCACTTGTAACATATATGGTGTCTATTGACTCTTATCATTAGGAGAGAAATGTGTTTGCTGTCTTTTCATATAAAAAAACACTAACGCAGTCGAAAAGTGTAGTTGTTAAATTAAAAAAAATCATTATATTAAAAACAAGTCACTTAAGCGAGTTTAAAATATATAAATTGTATGTACATAAATCGCCTCTGTGGTCTAGTCGTCAGATGTGGGAATATTTTACTAATTCTTTTTTGATGTATTGGTTATTGTCAGGAGAAGGTTATTATGAAAAAACCGGGAAAATTGGAGGGAAAATGGGTAAAACAATAATTTAATCCATAGAAACTATTAATGACTGTTAATGTCGAGTGATAAGAAGTTTGCCGAGTCTGCTAGTCTGTATATGTTAAAGAATATCGTGTTAGTTACACTATTAAAAACTCAAAATCGCTTTACCCATTTGGTTAAATTGATGGAGAGATAGCTTAGAACCAGGAATCGAACGTAGGATACTTTTATATTTTTCTACTGTGAGGGAATTAGGAAAAACAATATTTTAATTTTTCCCATACCAATTGAACGGATGGAACGATATTCGCTGGAAAAGCTAGTTACTTATAAAAACAACATTGCTCGGATATAGATAAGTACCAAGTTTGTCACCCATCAAATTGTGGGACTTTGGATAATCGTGAGTATCCTGGTTGCACCTCTGTGTACCTCTTTGGGAATATAGAAAACACTAATAACCACCTCGTTGGTCTAGTAGCTAGCGTACACGCCTAACTACATTGACCGACCGCGAGGCACGCGTTCGTTTCTTGACAGGAGCAAGCATTTGTGTGATGAGCATTTAGATGTCTGCATATCCGGGTATGGGTGTTTATTAAATTTATTCTGGTATCTGTTTAAGTATTTCTATGTACTAGTGGTCGCCCATTAGTCGAAAATTGACCATAATAAATTTTAATATCTTGTTGATAAGAACGTCATCTTCATTTCTCAAGACCAATTACTTTGTTTCCTGAATAGTTAGTGCGCCATCTGTGATCTTTTATCGTTGTCATCAATATATTTATTTGTGTCAAATGCATGGTAGTGTGGGTAATGTTTTATTTATTGACTCAATGTACTTTATAAGCATTATTATTGAAAAATATTAGCGTTCTGCACTTCTCCTACACATGAACTATAACCGTCTTCTTAATAAACACGGAGTAAAGTACTTCAAGGTTCAATCTGGTATTATACTCTTTATTGCAATGTTAGAAAATATAAAGACTATAATATCAACTTAATTTTATTACTACGCTAGTTCATGCTTATTAATAAGACGGCGAGAGTGCCAAATTTCATAGTTACTTCTCCGTTCGCTCAATTTTCGTAAAAAGGGGTACAAAGTTTTGGCATCACGTATTAATATAAAGATTAGAATCGTCGAATAATACCCATAATACAAGCATGTAATTTGCTTACGTTGGAGTTAGATTCAATTTGTATGAATTGTCTATGGATATTTATTGTTTATTTTTTAAATTATTACTTACTAAGTTTATAAATCTAGTAGTGTACCATCTGTAAAATAAAGCTATTTTGTATATAAGCTCTGTGAAAAAATAAAGCTTTCATGAAAAAATTCCGCTCTCCGGTCCGAATATTTAATGTCGGCAAACTGGCATTTCGAACAGAATAATTTTCCGTCCCACCGACTCCAGTAATTGAGCTCATCATTTAGCTAATCAAAATTGCGTGTCTGATATGAAATATTAACTTTTAAATGACGATACGGAAATTAATATCGTATCTGAACTTTTCATACGTTTGACATGCGTGTATTGCCAGTTTAGCGTTCCGTAGCCGAATGACAAACAAAACCCTTGTTACTTGACATTGGTGTCCATATGTGACAGGATTTTTTTTTATGATATTAGAAAGCAAACAAGCTTTTTTTTTTGGAAAACAAGCGATTTTTTTTTATGAAAGTGGAAGTAAAACAAGCAGATTGATTTCCCGATAGTAAGACGACTTTATTCACCCCACCGCTAAGAGACACCAAAGGTGGTAATGGTGAGTTGCCAACCGGAGGCCGGAATGTTAGGCCTCGAGCAAAAGTAAATGTACCGCTACCTTATCCTCCGAATCGGAACACGCCAACGGTGATTACGTTATGGCGGCTGGAATAAGGTGATAGTACAAATCCGGACGAGTCGCTACGAAACTTTACCACTTTTTAATATTTAGTCAGATGTCACGGTGTTAGTGACGGTAAGCCTATGCTTCTATGGTCTATTTTGCAAATGAGCCCGAATCAACACGGGCAAATTGTTATTATTCCAAAACTATTAAGACTACATAGTTAAAACTTGGTGTTGTTTTATGTATGACAGACAGGATACAAGCTCCCTGCACTAATGATGGTAATAAACAACCTTAGATTGACAGCGTAGATGTTCCAAGTTTGTCGCTGTCGTTGAGCCTTTTTGTTAAGCTTGCTGAGTAAGTCTACCGGCTATCCTATTTTTCAGACCGGAACATGACACTTAATGCAGCCGGAGTAGTCAGCCAGGGGATCCTTACCCGAGCAAACTGCTGCACATTAATTAACTACCAGTGGTATCTTTCATAGTAGTAGTAGTAGTAGTAGTAGTATCTTCACGCCCATATCCCCGAAGAGGTAGGCAGAGGCACAACCAAGGCACCCACGACTAGCCGAAGACACTAAGCCCACAATGTGATAGGTGGCAAGCCTATCGCCAACCGGGCACATTTCCAATCCCAAGCAACGTTTTTTTTTAGAAAATTGGAAAAACCCAATTTTCTTTTTGTTGCCCGACCCGGGATTCGAACCCGGGACCTCAAGCAGTCAAGTCCAACAACTGAACCGCTAGACCACAGAATCTTTCATAATGTACTTAATGATCATATTGTCAAGGAAGGGAGTTCTTTAAAAGATCTCGGTGTAATAATGGACAGTGCGCTGAACTTTAGGGATCCAACCATATAATTTCTAAATTTTCGCAGTTGTCAGGTTTCATCAACAGACAAATGACAATATTAAAGTACTGTTGGTTAACTATAAATGTGTATAACACAATTGTTCGTACAGTTTAAGAGTACAACAGCGTAATTTGGAACCCGGGCTATCAAGTTAATCGCGATCGTATTGAGCGTACAAAAACGTTTCATACGAGGGCCAAACTGAAAGTTTTTAGAACTGGCAACTTAAAAGCATTATATTAAAAAAATAAGTTTAAATTTTGAGAATAGAACTCTTTACCAATAATATTGAGTATACATTTCATTCATTTGTCATTTGTTTTACGATTTGGCGGCAAATTGAAAATTGTCTGTGCACGTCAGAATGAATTTAAGCCAAGAAAATTTTCGTGCAATGATTTTTTATGACTTTCGATGTCATATAAGTCAACAAAAAAGTTATGATAGACTTCGATTGGCTTTTCACGATAAAGCTCCATCTCGTGCCACAGTTTACAACTGGTTTAATGAATTCAAACGTGGTCGAACTAATCTCACCGATGATTTGCGTGAGGGACGGCCTTCTACAGCGACGACTGAAGACAATATCAGTGTTGTGCGGCGTATGATAGAGACTGAAAAAAGACCTATCAGCAGATTCGGACAAGTCTAGGCATAGGTATGAGTCAAGTGCACAAAATCCTCCATGAACATTTAGCGGTCAGGAAGCTTT
>NJDC01002495.1:43023-78892 GCA_002245475.1 Calephelis virginiensis
CTATCGCCAACCGGGCATATTTCCAATCCCGACCAACATTTTTTTATTAAAAAATTGGAAAAATCCAATTTTCTTTGTGTTTGCCGACCCGGGAATCGAACCCGGGACCTCATGCAGTCAAGTCCAACACCCGGACCGCTAGACCACAGAGGCGTAGAACAAAGTCATACCAGGGGCTTGAGTAAAGCGGTGGCTTCGTTACTCATGCTCATCTAGTGAGATTTGGTGGCAACGAGGAAATACACCATACACTAATTTCTTTATAATTATTTCACTTGTGCACTTTATCTGAACAAAATGAAACTAATTCCCACCTAAATTAACTAATTTTACTCATAATTTACACCAAATTCAATAATTAGAAAAAAATAAGATCAACTTCTTTTACGATAGTGCCGAAAAAAAACCAAAGTCACTTCTATATGTGTAACATCGCGGACAATAGCCAGTAACAATTTAAATAACTATTTAAAAGACGCCATTTTATATAACCAGATTCCTGACAAGCAATATGAATATTCATAATGTCTAGCAAATAGCAATGCGATGATACAATATTAATAACCTATTAACAAGAAAATCCTATTAATTGTAAATGAAGAATGCCTCGAGCGATCTCCAACATTGCTAATAATCCATTCAAGTTTCTCGGAGATTACCACGACGGTTGGACCAACGATAAGTATCTTCAAGCCAATATCCTCGAAGGTAACAGGACAGTAACGATGAACGTATCTTACTTAAGGCCCCATTCTTAGTCAGCCAGAAGAGCCAATCAGCGCACTCCCCCGATCAATGATTACTATGAAATATTGCGCTCTTAAGCGCCAAATCACTATTTTTGACACCATAAAAGTAATTTGAAAAAAAAAATATAGTTATCTTTTAGGTATAATACTTATCTATGTTGTTAAATCTGGTGTCGATATTTTCATAATTGAAGTAGACAGGATGGGTTTTGCTTTCAAAAAAGGGTTAACTTTTTGATATTTTTCAATCGAGCAAAGTGAAATGAATCGTGTTTTGGAAACACTAGTCTTATAAAGCATATTAATGTCAATCTTGTGTATTTTTGTCGCCAAGATCCATAATTGCTTTGTATGAAAAAACCAGTATATTGCTGACGTATTTTAGCATACATGGCCCCTTAAGGCCGGTTCCTATAATCAACAAAACGTAATCCGTTAGTATAACCATTGATGGTTTATCTAAAAGTAATGAGGCGTTGCTCTTAAGTACAGAACATGCTTTCAGTTATTAAAAGACAACGAACGACTGTATTTAGTTTTTTTACTATTCGTACAAAAAACTACCGTTCGTAAGCAAAAATGACTTGTTTCTTGAATATAGGAAACGGGCATCAATCCAACATTGTTATAAGTCTCTATCTTTCCATACAGGGTAGGAAGAGATTATCAAATCCCAAATGTCACATTCTCTTTTCATACAACCGCGCCGGTTTCCGCGAGAGTCTCCACTCGTGACACAACCCTCGGATAAAACCCATGCGAGCTAATCTTGGAAAGTCAACCTGAGTCTCTCCAGGTCTCATTTTTCTCCCCAATTACTCTTTGATTGTATATTTGTTTTGTCAAGCGTTCGTTTGTCATTCTTTTAATATGATTGGACCAACGGAGCATGCACTTTTTCATTTATGCACCAACACTATATAGGTTTATGTATGTGACAAACCTATAACCAATGGACACTTATCCAATTCGGGTAGTTTTTGTAAGAAAATTAAAGCACATTTTAATTATCCGACCCAGAACTAAACCTGGGACCTCATGAACACCAGAAGACTAACAAGCTAATTATTGAGGCCAAAGAAAATTTTGTACAATTTTGTTTGATGAAAGTGCATAAATGAAATAATCATGAAGAAATTAGCGTATCGTGTATTTCCTCGTTGCCGCCAAATCTCATAACATGAGCTTGAGTAATGAGGCCACCGCATTACCCAAGAGCCTGGCATGACTAACGGCCAATATTAATAATCAATCCTAATCCAAAACTTGCTGTCCAAGATTGATATTTTGGTCCATTTTTATGTTATCCGCTTGCCAATAACATAGCTGTGGACAGGATGACTATGGCAATTAGGTATAGCATAGGCCGGCGGATACGCAGCTATCTAGATTGCTTGAAATCCATTAGATTGAGATACATTATTAACATTGGCCGTTAGTAACGACTTATGATATCAGTCATTATTTATAATTGATATAAAATTTGATGCAACTTTCTACTTGACTAATGGCAAAATACTAACGTGAACACGAAAACCTAAAGAAAGAAATAAGAAAGAATGAATATCGCGCTAGGCGCATTTAAGTTTTGCACGAACTGTATTTATAAGTATTTATAGCCCAGTAAATGCCATTAGCGTTTTCAACGTCTCAGTTATTCAATTTAAAATCGTCGAAGCTTATCATGGTGATTCGAACACAAAGTTTATAATTTACTAAAAACGATTTCCTTAAAACTGTAATTTTTTAAAACTTCTTTTATTCCTAGTTAGTTATTTTCTTTTTTTGTTCTCAGTTAGTTTTTTTTTCATTTGTTATATTTCTTCTGAAATAATAAAATGTTATTTTTACACATATTATACAAATAAATAAAATAGGAGTGTATCTTTGTAATAATAAAATAAACACTTTTTCTACGTGCATATGAATGAATTAACACGAGGTTTAATTTTTGTCTATCTGTTTTTGTTCCGGCTAATCTCTGAAACGTTTGGACTGATGTTGACGGGACTTTCACTTCCAAGCAGTTGTTGCTAAAATATAGAGTAAGCAGGCTAGTATACTCCACATTATAGCAACAGCTGCTTTTATTTGGAAAAAAGAAAAACAAGTAACTAAATAACCTATTTGTTAAAGTCCAAGCCGACGAAACTGCAGGCTTAGCTAGTCTACTATAAGATTTCATATTTATATGAAACAATGGTTGATATTAATTAAAAAAATGCAATTATGATAAACTTGATCCGTTTTATTTATAACTGTAGACTAAAATACTCGAACGCTTAAGTTCACATTACAGTATTTGTAAAACTGTAATACAGAATACAATTTCATCTTAAAACTTGGAGTATTTAATCTATGTTTAAATTAATGTACATATTTTGTAGTTTTTTTTGCTGCACGACCCAGGGATCGAACTCAGGAACTCAAGAGTCAAGTCTAACGCTAGACCGCTAGACCACAGAGACTACTAGGCACATATTCAACCTAGGGTAAGGTTATTTTTACTAGAAAATCAATCATAGAATCATGAGGTAACATTTTTTAATGGTATTGGAAGGTAAAAAAGCAGACGGATTTCCTGATGGTGAGAAATTCATGCCACCTAGAGTGCATTGCCAACCTGAGGCCGGAACGTTAGGCCTCGAGCAAAAGTAAGCTACCTAAATCTCCGAACCGGAACACGTCATGACAAGCACTGACGTTATAGCGGCAAGAATAGGTAAGGCGGTGTTACACCCTAAAACTCTACCACCTAGTAGGATGCCACGGTGCTATTGACGGTAATCTTATGCTCGCCTTTTACGAGCTGCCTGCCAGAAAGGCAGATAGTCTATTCTACAAAGGAGCCCCTACAAACACGGGGAATAATTCTTGTTTTATTAACTATAAATACATATACATCTAAATTCGTATACATACAAAATTATTTGATATATGGTTGCCACATTTGATCCTAAATCAATTTAAGAATACGGGAGAGGAAATTTATATGCCAAATGGGAACGCCTTCGTGTAATTGC
Organism: Calephelis virginiensis; assembly: GCA_002245475.1. Lineage (NCBI taxonomy): Eukaryota > Metazoa > Arthropoda > Insecta > Lepidoptera > Riodinidae > Calephelis > Calephelis virginiensis. The sequence goes on from NJDC01002495.1 coordinate 46,796, forward strand.
ATTTGCGCTTGCTGGTGAGTAACTTAATAAACTTTGAAAAAGCGTCGCGCACCAGAGTCCCTCATGATAAAGAGAAAACAATCTGATTATTCTTTATGTTGATTTTTCAATTTCACTTCACGATGCTTATACTCAGAGAGCTCGTAACAAGTTTTGTTGGTGATTTGTTTTAAAAGAAATAAATTGTGAACAGCTTATGTCAAAATCTTGTTCAGTGAGGGGAATTACTTAGTGAATATGTTTAAAACTTTTACTGCTTTACCATAAAAAGTAGACGTTTTAATCAAAAATTATCTAAAATTGTTATCCAATTAATAACATGTTACACGAAACTGTGGTCTATAGGTCCAAGTGTTGGACTTGACTTCATGAGGTCCCAGATTCGAATTCCGGGTCGAGCAAAAGAAAGAAAATATGGTATTTCCAATTTTCTAATAAAAAAATGTTAATCGGGATTGGATATATGCCCGGTTGGCGATAGGCTTGTCACCTATCACATTGTGGAACTTAGTGTCTTCGACTAGTCGTAGGTGGTTGTGCCTCTGCCTACCCCTAAGGAGATATGGGCGTTACACGTGGATGACTTGGAAGCATGTGCTTAGTTGAGAATCCGATTTTGAAGAGTGTTTAATAAAACATATTGTGTTCAACGAGTGTTTATGTTTATTTGTAGTAATGTTTTTGGAGAAAGAATGCGATGACAATTTAAATTACTAATTGATTGCATTAATTTAGTACAGTGACTTACTCGTTAGGGTTCACTCCCTTAAATGTTCCTTCTCTGCTCTGAGTAGAAACTACTCGCTAGTCATTCTTATGTTCATACTATCTTAGGACGATTTACATCTAAGCCTCAAGTTGTCATTACACGTTTAAATCTATTTTATTCGTATGTGACGTGTATTCCTAATACTTATAATTGTTGTCTGTAATTTATTTTTAATTACATCTCTTCAAATATTTGTTTTCATCAATTTTGGCTTAGGCATTTAAATATGCTACCACTTCATTTCCAAAAAAATATATGTTCTTATTGTTGTTCAGATCAATTATTATTAAAATTTCTTAAATTTGTATTTAAGATTATGTCAAATCCCACGGAATAGACAAAGAGTGCCAAATGTCTTGATCCTTGTTATGTAGGCCAGCTTAATTTCTTCTGCATTCATCACGGTTTTTATGCAAACACACAGGTTTCAGATATTTGACACCATCCTCGGATAAAACCCGAGCAATTTAATTGTGAAATCAAATTAACCTAGGTCTTCCAGAGTACCTACATCCATCCACTTGCTTTGGTGCAGGGCCAATTTTGCATCAGTAATTCTGTCCACACGACCGAATCGATGGAGTATGACTTTCTCATTTTGATACCAACCCTCTGGCCCACAGTTTCTCTAGGATGTTGCGGAATGAAACAAACTGATCAATACATCATCTGAAACCATCTTGAGACTCCTACAACATTTCATTCGACAGCCCTTGCATCATACTTTCTACTGTTTTATTTAATTTGTGTTTAAAATTCCGAAAAAATTCTTCACGATTTAATATTTTCATATTTTCGTTTCAGATTCAAAAATGCTTGTTATAATAGATACGGAAAAATGTTAATAGCTCTGGAGCTATTATTTACTTTTCCCTATTTGTTTATGAAATAGAAGTGGGACATGTCGCTTGGGTGAAAGGGTTTTATTAAATAAGAATTGGTTGGAAAAAATAAAATGGAGTTTCCCTTTTTGATATGGAAATATTGTCAATAACTTGTTATAATTGAAATATTATAATAAGCTGCATCCTTTTGCACGTGTTGTCAAATTATTTTTATTAGGCTGACTGGCAATAACCATAACACATGTTTAAAAATCGGGTGATATAATATATGTTGTACTGTGTATAAATACATATTAACCAAAGACATATTAACGACTTATTAAATAATACACGACGCACACTAAAAGTTTTGCACTTCTAATCGGAACTATTTAAATTTGGAATGTTTCATTTTTAAAAAGTTGCAACCTTCTTAGTAATAAAAAAACAATTGGCGGGAAATAATTTGTAAATTGTTTTTTTTATTACACATCAAAGTTCCACCACATACGCAACGAAAATGGAATTAAATCGAAAAGATTTTAGGGCGTTGATGTTTTATGATTTTAAAAGTTTTCTTTCTCCGCAAGACTGTGCCACTCGTCTTCAAAATGCTTTAGGAAGAGAAGCACCTTATTTGAGCCCCGTGAAGCGATGGTTTGCTGAATCTGGGAGAGCTCGAGTTTCTTTACATGACGAATCTTATAAAGGGCGGCCTTCAACTGCCGTCAACGAAAATAATGTGGCTACTATTAAGCGGTTAATTGAAGAAAACCCCTGGATTATCTATGGGACAATTCGAGGACTGTTGGGGATTGGTATAAGTCAAATTTAGAAAATTTTACTCGAAGAGTTCAAAGTTTGGAAACTTTATTGTCGTTGGATCCCTCATGAACTGACAGTGGAGCAAAAGCGCGCCCGCGTGGAATGGTGCTCAGAGATGTTACTGAAGTACGACCACGGACATTCTAATGCCGTTTATGACATTGTCATAGGAAACAAAACGTGAATTTATTGTTTTGAACCCGAAAAAAACAGCAATCTTGAAAATGGATTTTTAGCTTCCGAAAAAGTACATCTCGTCACTTATCCTGCGCATAGCTCCGATCTAGCCTGTGATTTCTGTATTTTTCTCAAAATTAAAGATTTGATGTGCGGTTTTACTTTTACCAACTCGGAAGAGGCAGTGATAGCGTTCAATCAACACGTAGAAAACATGACTTCAAATCTGTGGTCCTCCTATTTTAAAAAATAGTTCTATCGTATGAAAAAATGTTTTAAATGTAAAGGAGATTATTTTAAAAAAGAACAAACAAAATTTTTTGGTCATGACATGTTGTTTTTTGAGTTACGCAAAACTTATAATGTGACCTACGTCACTATGATTACAAGTAATGAAACACCTAAACAGTGAAATAAAATGAAATAAGGCCAGCCGATTGCAAGTGTTCCGTACAAACCTGTAGGTGTATAAGTAAAAGTTTACCCATCACGACATTTTATTATACGATGTGAGTAAAAGTTTATGATTTGTGCAATTTTTCCTTTATCTGTACTATAAGATTGTTTCGTTCCAAATTACTAGAATCCAAGTTCAAGTACTACTACTATAGGTTTTGAGTCTGAGTTTAGAAAATTTGCGGTATAGGTGCAATATATTTTTTTTTTGCGTTGGCTTAGAAAATTCATTTTTTACAGTTTCAATGGAAAATGGATCTGAAAATTTTATACAAATTTCATCTTGACACATCCTCCCGTTCCTGAGAAAAAGAGAGACCGTCCGTCTGTCTGTCAACAAAGTACGAAACCGACTATTACGATTGTAGTCTCGACAGCTGTTTCAAGATTTTTATGTATATTTGGTAAATGTGAGAGCATGTTACAGTATAAGTTCTATTTAGCTACAGAAACAGCTTTTATGGCGAATATTTGCAAGGCCTTCAAATAATATAAAATCATATTTGAAAGTATATGTTACTGAAATGAAATCTAAAAAAACTGTAAACAAATGCAGAGCATGCCGGCGCCCCGTGTTGGTCCAAATTACAGAACAGAATAGACCATCTGCCTTGCTGCCAGGCAGCTCGTAAAAGGCGAGCATAGGTTAAACGTCACTAGCACTGTGACATCCTACTAGGTGGTAGAGTTTTGCAGCGATTCACTTGGATTAGTAACACCGCCTTACCTATTCCTGCCGCCATAACGTCCAACTCTTGCCGTTAACTTGTTCCGGTTCGGAGGGCAAGGTAGCCAGTAAACTTACTTTTGCTCGAGGCCTAACATTCCGGCCTCAGGTTGGTAGCGCACCATTACCACCTCTGGTGTCTCTAAGCGACGTGAATTTCCTACCATCAGGAAATTCGTCTGCTTGTTTGCCTTCCATTATTATGTTACAAAAAAAATACCCCATATTGAACCGAATCTCTTGTGTAGAAAAGACCATCTGCATACCTGCCAGAATATTCTTAAGAGACGAGCAAAGTTTTAATGTACCACGAAACCTAAACCAAAGCCAGAGCTCGGTACAAGTGATAAAATTGAAATACCTTTTATAATTGGTTTAACACCACGCAAAGGGAACAGCGGCGCACATATGATATCTATGGTGTCTAAAGGCCATGATTATCACTGACCATCAGAAGAACCTTGTGCTTGTTCTATGTCTATCACATAAAGAATGTGTTAAACTTTTATTAAGACATGATGATTTATTAGTTCCAAATTAATAAAAATTCATAATAAGAACCTTCGTCATGTAAATCTCTGATCTACGAAAATTCAAATAGCGGACGTGTTTTCCCCGAGGCTGGAGCTCACCTCCTCTATACAATTATGGCGGCTTTTGCCCTTCGTAAAATACATACTCTCTTATCTTTATTGAATCACTTTGTACTCAGACATAGAATTTAGTGTAAATTCAAGAGCGTCCTCAAAAATAATGAAACCCGTTTAGAAATCTCAAAATTGAGGCTTCTATTTCTTTAAGCAAGAACATACAAGTCAAATTTAAAGTGATTTACAGAATTGGCATTATTACAGAACTAGAGAAAAATAAGGCTTTAATATTGATGGTATAATTTAAACGTGGTTGAACTAAAAAAAACCGAACCATTTTAATGTCGTCCAAGCACAGAAAAAAATAACATTTTCCTGGATTTCCCAGAGTTTCCTTCATCCGATTCAGACTTGATGCTAATTATGATTATGATATAAAATAAATACAAAAAAAAATATTATTATCTCTGTAATTTCAATTGCTGCATTTAAAGGCAGGATAGAAGGCAACCCCTCAATTACGTTCAAACATATTTATTAACGATCTCACTTTTACGTAATAATCATAATGAGTCGGTTGTATATATGTATTAAAATTGTATATTTTATGTGCTTAATGATATTTGTTTTATTTACTAAACCAGTCATCATCACTGTTTTTAAGTAGCACCAGGGTAATGCAAACTCTTCCAGGGTACTACCGGACAGAATAGTAGGACTACGGGCAAAAAATATTCCCCGTTGTACCATTAGTAACACGGGTAAGAAGTGATTACTTAAAGCATTAGTGTAAAAAATGCAGGTAAATAAAAATAAATTAAAGTTAATTATTGACTTAAATTATTTGAAACTAGAAACTTTAGAAACAGAGTAGTTAGGAATTATGATCGTAAGAACGAAAAAAATTAGGGAGAACATTGTCGAAGTTCCAATGATAGGAGTTAAAGTTTTAGGTGAACTTTCAAATAAATGCTATTCGTGTACAGAATGATTCAAACTGAACAAAAATGGCATAAAACAGATTGTAACTTCAATATTCTGTCACATAAATAAATCATAAATAATGGGACAACGACGGAAGTACCCTCTTTCATTAAAACATAGGTACATTATCTATAAATTTTAAAGAAAGAAAAAATTTCGCCCCAGACAGGATTTGAACCTGTAACCTTTCGTCTCAAGCCGACGAATGCTCTAACCAATTGAGCTACTGAGGATTCAAGTCCCGTGGCGAAATTTTTATTTCCTTTCTAACCCGTTAACGCGGATAGTTATGTCCTATAGATACACAATTCTGAGTACCCACCAAATGAGTTCACCATTACAGATGAAATTCACATTTTAGAATGGCCATAACTTTCGTTTCTCGCAAAAAAAATTATAGAAAATTTATCCCAAGCACAGGGCAAGTGCTAAAATAAAAATACATAGGTACATTAAAATCAGATCACAACAAAACCAAAGAAACTTTAAAATAAGTCCACAAATAGTGGACTTATTTTATCATTTTGATAAAATAAGTCCACTATTTGTGGACTTATTTTATTAACGTATCCCATTTACTTTTTTTTATTACTATTGACATAGATTTTTTAATGAATCTTTACTGATCATTTGATTTTATCTTGAGATTTCAGTCTTCGTTTTGCAACATATTATTAAACTTTTTGTTGTCTATGAGTGACTTGTTTATCTGAATGTAATTCGTGTGCTTGTTTGAGTTCTCATAAAAAACGCTCCTGGCGTAAGGAAAAAGGTTCTGTAACCAGAATGGCTATATTAATAAAGGAGGTAAGTTTCTTCACTCCCTATGGCTGAAGTGGAAGGCTGAGGTACAAAAGTTCGTTCGATAAGCAGTAGGTACTTTTAGTCCCACTTTGTTATAGGCAGTAAACCTATCAAATCAAATACACAAAACACAAAAACACATTTACTATTTAAATTATGCGCTTCGGTTATATTCGTCAAGCTTCGGAAATCCGAATGTATTTTTAAGATATAGGGTTGTCATTACATAATTTATAATTTCGCGTAAATTTAGATTATGCTTGGTCGGTTAAATTCGTGATCACGAAATATACCAGGGCGCATAATTTAAATAGTATATATGTTCATTTATTTGCTTGGATTGTGGTACTTATATTAGGGTGTTACATTATAAAAGTCGATATAAATCGATAACCGGACATTAATGAAACCACAGGAGACATTGTTTTTTATTAAAAACTAGCTTCCGCCTGCGTCTTCATCCTCCGTAGAATATAGCCTATAGCCGACCTCGTTAAATGGGCTATCTACAACTAAAAGATTTTTTCAATTCGGACCAGTAGTTCCTGAGTTTAGCGCGTTCAAACATACAAAATCTTCAGCTTTATAATATATATATAGATTGAGGAAACACATAAAAAGTTGCCCAACCCGAAAACCGACACTAAGACCTCACGTAGTCAACGCCAATACCAAGCCACTAGACTACAAAGAAAATATTGAAATTAAACCAAAAGAATACCCAAAATTAAGTTTATTTATTTACTAGCTGCTACCCTCGGCTTCGCTCGCTTGGCAGTTAATATATTCATTGATTATAGCCCATTAGTAAGTACTTTCATCTAAAGTTTCAAACCCTATTTCATCTCTTTAGGGGCAAAATTTCCAGAAACGCTTAAATACGTATCTCCTCATTTTAATAAGTAACTAAAAAATGAAGTTTCATGTTTACAATTTTCATTCCCTATTTCACCCATTTAGGGGTAAAATTTCCAAAATTTCATCTTTAGTAGATCTCTACTCAATAAAACGACTCTACTCACCAAATTTCATGACCGTAACTTTAACAGTTTTTGCTCGGCGATGATGGGTAGGTCAGTCGGTCAGGACTTGTTATTTTACAAGTTTATATTTAGTTAATTAAATTATAATTTGTACGTTACTAGCTAAGCCGGCATACGATAACTTGTAGTGAATATGAATATTAATTATTAAATTTCATATAAACATTCTCCTGTTAGTAATTAACACAACAGAAAATAATTAGCAAAATTGGTCCATCCGTTCAGGTGTAATGCACATAAATTGTATGACGAATATAAAAGTGTTTGAAAAGATTGTTGAAAAACTATTTCGTAATTATTAATTTTGAAGTAATTTAGTAATGAATGAAGTATTGTATGACCGCGTTCCGATCCGGAGATAGTCTTAGGCCTTTGGTATGTTCTTATAAAATAAATTCATAATTCATAATTCATTTATTGTTCGAATATAGGTACATAGCTAGTTGTTACAAATTTGGTTTGAGCCCTATATTCTGCCTATAAGCCGTACAATTGTAAAATTAATACAAATGAACTCATTTGCAGTCAGTATAAATAATGAATTGATTTAATACAATCAAAATGAATATCTTAGAATTTAAGTACATATATATTTATCTTATTTTTTTACACAAATTTTACAATTACTTGAAATGAGATTAAATATTATGTTCTAAATTAATTAATATACACTCACAATTCATAATATTAATCTAAAATAAAATGTCAAAAACGAACGATTTTCTAATTGTAATAGTTTAACTAAAACTCACTTTTGAAATAATTTAAGAAATTAATCAAATCCTTATTGCTTTTGGTGTTATCTTAAAAAGTACCCTAACATTTTCAGAAAGTAGTTCAATAAAGGTAAGAGAATGAGTTTCGAGAGGCCAAAAGCCAATTTAATTGTTTAGGTGAGCTTTGGCGTCGGGAAAACAGAAGCTGTGACACTGCTGCTAGAAATTTGTTCCTAGATTTACGTGTAGTAGATTTAAGCTCGAATTAATTAAGCTCAAAAAGAGGAAAGCTCGTGGATTAAATAATAAAGTAAGGAAGTCTATTCTCAAGGAGACAATTTGTAAGAGAAAACTATATTTTCTTTAACGCCTTTCTGAATCAATTAGCTGTGTAGTCTAGTACCTGGTTGGCATTAAATAAATCAGGTCTCTGATTTAATTACCGAGTTAAAAACCAGACTGTCTTTTTTCAATTTTTAGTTAAAAGACAACAGTTATTGGATAAGTTACTTAGGCGGTAAGTTTATGGTTTGCTACCTATCATATTGTACGAATAAATACCTTTTTATACATAATAAATATTTTATAAATATAATACACCAATTTCTCCGAGGCTTCTGAACCGATTTACGTATTTCTTTTTTTTTATTTGATGCGAAATAGTTTCGAATTGGTCCAATAAACATTTTCATCTATTTTTGCCTATATTTCAGCGATAAACTAAAAAGTATTAAATAAAAATAACTACGTTAATTGAAACCGACTTCAAAACTAAAAAGTAAAAGTTAATATTAATTATATACTACCTATTACACGAGTCGATTATAATCAAAACTGGGAATCTGTATATGGAATCCATATACAGAATCGACATATATGTACTATTTACTAAAAGATTTTAAGTCGGTGCTAAGCCATAAACTAGTAATTATAAGTACGTATTAAATTGGCTTTGCATCGACTTCAAACCTATTAGTAAATATCACATATAAATAATAGGTAGTATGTAACTTTTAATCTTTATTATTTTTTACTTATTAGTTTTGAAGTCGGTTATTAACGTAGATAGTTAGAATTATTAACTTAAACCGTAATTCATGTCACTACTTAAAATTGGGAAATTAAGTACATTTTTACTAAAAAGGTCTTATGATTACCCTTAAATTAATTATTTGCTTACATTTAGGTAAAAGTAAATACTAATAAAGTTGGCTACTGCGACTAGCATAAATAACACAGACCTACCATTTTGAAGCTTATCAAGTAGACGTATTAGTCAATTTTGTATAGCAAACTAGACGACCCGGCAAATTTCGTGTCGCTTGATATTAAAAGCTACTAACAATTTGCATGAATTAAAAAGCTGTATTTCCCGTTTTCCCAGCTATTTTTTCGGTCTCTTTCTTTTGTAAAAAATATTCCCACACAACAACAACAAACAACAACAACAAAAAAAGAATCACCAAAATTGGTCCTTCCGTTCAGCCATGATGAGATGACCACGTGAAATGGGGATTCATTTTTAAATCATCGTCATCATCAACAGCCGGAGGACGTCCACTGCTGGACATAGGCCTCCCCTAAATAGCGCCACAAGTCACGGTCACCAGCCGCTTGTATCCAGCGGCTCCCCGCGCCTTTGACCAGATCATCAGTCCACCGAGTGGGAGGTCGTCCAACATTACGATTTTTGTAAACTGTTTTTATAATTAATTTGTAAAACACCGTAAGCAATAAGGATAGGATTAATTTCTGACATTATTTTAAAGTGAGTTTTTGTTAAACTATTACAATTATCGCCTCTGTGGTCTAGCGGTCCGGGTGTTGGACTTGACTGCATGAGGTCCTGGGTTCGAATCCCGGGTCGGCCAACAAAGGGAAAATTGGATTTTTCCAATTTTCTAATTTAAAAAAAAATGTTGATCGGGATTGGAAATGTACCCGGTTGGCGATAGGCTTGCCACCTATCACATTGTGGGACTTAGTGTCTTCGGCTAGTTGTGGGTGCCCTGGTTGTGCCTCTGCCTACCTCTTCGGGGATATGGGCGTGAAGATACTATTACAATCCGAAAATCGTTCGTAAGGAATAGATCAAACATATTTATTTGCAAACAGATTTAATTTTTTTGAAAGTGCGTACTTCCAAGGTGGCCCTAATGCTACCAATGATAATGGGATCCTATGGAAATCTTCTATTAGGTATTTGTATACCTGAAAAGATATTGTATTGAAGTTGAAATCGTACATACCGTAATAATATCTAAGCCCTTACCATGAGTTTATGGCTTGTCAAATTTACTATACCTACTCGCTACCTTCTGTATCTGTATCTCTAAATTATCTGTATGAAAATTTTGAACTTCAAGCTTCAAGGAAATTCAAGCTGCCTAGAGACACCAAAGGTGGTAATGGTGCGTTGCCAAGCTGAGGCCGAGGTGTTAGACCTCACGCAAAAGTAAGTTTACGGGCTTTCTTACCCTCCAAACCGGAACACGTCCTGACGTTGTGGCGGCAGGAATAGATAAGGCGGTGGTACCAATCCGGGTGAGTCGCTGCGAAACTCTACCACCTAGTCAGATATCACCGTGTTAGTGAGTAAGCCTATGCTCGCCTTTTACGATCTGCCTTTTAGGAAGGCAGTTGGTCTATTCTGCAAAGGAGCCCGGACCAACACGAAACTAACTACTAATTACTAATAGAAATACATTTTTAGACCAAAAGTGTCATAGATTTCGATACATAACTTACCGAATGTAATGTAAAACGTAACTCTGAGTAATACAGTTTTTGATAAGTCATATAATTCTTTTTTGTTTCTGCCACTACACATTCAAGCCACTACCGTGTTTCTACAGTGGGAGTCAGAAAACATGTAATAATTTAATGGAATTTTGGTGAGATATACAAATAAACTATTGTACATACAAGAAAATTTACATATATAAAAGAAAGTGGTGTTAGTTACAATATTTATAACTCAAGAACGGCTGAACCGATTATGCTGAGAATTGGTGGAGACGTAGCTTAAAACCGGGAGAACATATGATACTATTTGTCCTGTTCGATTGTGAGGAAACTGGGAAAAACAACATTTTAATTTTTCCCATACAAACCGAACGGCCGAACGAAATTCGCGGGAACAGTTAGTATAAACTATACCGAATATGACTCACTGTACGTAACTTGATTTATACTAATATTATAAAGAGGAAATGTCTGATTTTTTGTTTGTTTGTTTGAAGCGAATAGGCTCCGAAACTACTGGTCCGATTTCAAAAATTCTTTCATTTTTAGAATGCTACATTATTCCCGAGTGATATAGGCTTTGTTTCATCAAAATTGGTGTAGTAGAAGCTAAGTTACTGCGTGAATCTGCTAGTGTCTAATAAAGTTAATTGTCTTCTATGGTTGAAGACAGAAATAATAATTGCACCGGCAACACTTCTTCTACGCTAATTGATTACAGACGTCATGACCACAGATCTAGACACGAGGTAGCGTGTCAAGCCAAGTTCAAAAAAAAGTTCACCTTTGTGGAACCAGTTACCGAGTGCGGTATTCCCAAACAATTATGACTTAGGGACCTTCATTCCTTAAAGGTCGGCAACACATTTGTGATACTCCTGGTGTTGCAGATGTCCGTGGGCGGTGGTGATCACTTTTCATCAGAACCCACTTGCTCGTTTGCCTCCTGTTGTATAAAAAAAAATTATATAAAATTGAAAAATAAAAATCTCATGTGTCATCGTTTGTACGGTATAGTCGATTTCCTGAGAATGCCTCGGTGTCGAGGCGAAACTTACGTCAAGTGCGATTTGGTGTTCTCTGTAGTGAGTTCTTTGATAAGGTTGGTGAAGGCGTAACAAGTTTTCGAATTCGGACTTTATAAACGAATAAAGATTCGTGATCTGGTCGCGGTAGTAGGTAGAGTGAACATTAGGTAGATTTGTCACATACGTAGGAAGTTTATAAATACCTTTTTAAATATTTGAATACCACAAGTTGTTACAATATGTTGGAATGCCTAAATAATTTTGTAAAATCTTTTTAGCACTCGTATTCCGCAAATAAATAATTTCCATTTTCATTTTTTCATTTCAACTTGTATTGTTTCACAAGCTCTGACTTTATTCGTGGTCTGGTCGCGGCGGTGGAAACATTCGTTAGATTTGTCACATTCTGTATCATTTAGAAGAGTTCTCGCCACAACAGTTACAGGGGTTCAGCGAAGTCACCAAAATAAAGACTTATTTAACATCTGTTTTAAAGGATTTCCGCGAAGTAACGCCTGATCCAAATAATAATAATAACTAGTGGTCGCCTATTGGTCGACCATTTTGATATATAAATTTTAATATCTTCTTGATAAGAACGCCATCTTCAATTTTCAAGACCAACTACTTTGTTTCCTGAATAGTTAGTGCGCCATCTGTGATTTTTTATCATCAACATCAATATATTTGTTTGTGTGTGTCAAATGCATGGTAGTGTAAGTAACGTTTTATTTATTGATTTAATATACTTTATATGCACTATCATTGAAAAATGTTAGCGTTTTGCACTTTTCCTACACATAATCTAGAAGTGTGTCAGATTTCATACTCATCCGTCAGCGTAATTTTCGTAAAAATTAATACAGATATAGATAATATAAACGTACGCAAAACTGCGGTTAACAACAGTTCAAAGGACATAGATTTTCCAGATGAATAATACTTCGTGATATAATATGGCGTATTCACAATAACTGTTGATATCATCCCTGACCTGGATTACTACCCCAGAAATTAGCGGGAAAAATACAAAAGGGTGTAAATGAGTACCCTTTCATTGTATCTTTATGATTAAGATTAATGGAAGCTAAATTCTTAAAGCTTCTACATTCTAATAGCTTCCCGTGATTGAGCTCGAATTAGAAAATTCACCTATGGTCTAGTGGTTGCCGTTGTCTACATGAGGTACCGGATTTCCTGGTTTGGGCAACTCAACATGTTTTATCAATTACTTAAAAACAACGTTGAATAAGATTGGATAAGCACAGGTTTGCCACCATGACATTGTAGGACTAATTAACTTCACCTACTCATGGGTACTCACTGTGCCTATGCCTACCTCTTCGGGCAAACGTTATTTTTTGTTTCATCGCTTCGCACCTGAAAGGAGGCACCAATTGTGCCCAAATTTTTTGTATTGTTTATAGTCAGGAGCCTCCTCCTTCAGAAAAAAAAAACTGTTTACCTTGTGTTGGTCCGGGCTCCTTTGCAGAATAGACTAACTACCTTCCTGCCAAGCAGCTCGTAAAAAACGAGCATAGGCTTACTTTCATTAATACCGTGGCATCTGACTAGGTGGTAGAGTTTCGCAGCGTCTCACCCGTATTGGTACCACCGTCTTACCTATTCCTGCCGCCATAGCGTCATGACATGTTCCGGGTTTGGAGGGTAAAGTAGCCGGTAAACTTTTTTTTACTCGAGGCCTAACATCCCGGCCTCAGTTTGGCAACGCATCATTACCACCTTTGGTGTCTCTAGGCGGTGTGAGTTTCTTACCATCAGGAAATCCGTCTGCTTGTTTGCCTTCCAATTTCATAAAAAAAACTGGTAGAACATTAAAAAACAATTCTTTAATCCATGCAAACTTAACTCACTTCACCGAAGTTCGCCGGGTCGGCTAGGTAAATTTAAATTTTATAACATCTAAAATCTTAGTAGGCTATAGGGAAAATGGTTTACCTGAGCCATAAAAACAATAAATTTAACAACTACGGCCCGTTTTCTATATTCAAGAAACGAGTCGTTTTGTTTTAGAATTGTTTTTTTGTACGAATAGTACGGTCGTTCGTTTTCGATTGTTAACTGTAAACATTATGTATAACTATAAGCGACGCTTCGTTACTTTTAGGCAAACTACCAAAACCAAGCCAACTTATACCAGCGGTTTAAAGTTCGTTGATTGAGGGTTCTTTTCGATTTTGGAGGTTTAGATTCAGCTCAAGGATTAATGTAAAGTATAATAGTACTATTTAAATTATGCACCTCGGAAATCCGAATGTATTTTAAAGATATCTATATAGAGTTGTTATTAAACATAATTAATCATTTCGCTTAAATTGAGATTAGTTCAGACAATTTAAAAATAAAATAAAAAGTGTAAAAAGAGTAAAAAGTATGAAGCCCAAGATTAGCGTTAACACTATAAAGTTGTTATTACACATAATTAATCATTTCGCTTAAATTAAGATTAGTTCAGCCAATTTAAAAATAAAATAAAAAGTGTAAAAAGAGTAAAAAGTATGAAGCCCAAGATTAGCGTTAACAATATAAAGTTGTTATTACACATAATTAATCATTTCGCTTAAATTAAGATTAATTCAGCCAATTAAAAAATAAAATAAAGTGTAAAAAGAGTAAAAAGTATTAAGCCCAAGATTAGCGTTAACAATATAAAGTTGTTATTACACATAATTAATCATTTCGCTTAAATTAAGATTACTTAAGCCAATTTAAAAATAAAATAAAAAGTGTAAAGCCCAAGCGCATAATTTAAATAGTAGTACTGTAAAGCTTTATATCAAAAAAACATTAGATTTGGCAACTAAATCATTTCGATTTGGGAGTTATTGTTTTTGATTAAATAGTAGATTAAAGCTTCAAAAGTAAATCATTATTATTTTATATTATAACCCACCATATTATTATAAACTAGGTCAAAGATAATATTGCTGCTAATGGTGTTATTGTTACCTATGAAGTACCACAAATGAATGGGGAAAGCCGCGATAGTAAACAGCATTTTTATGTCCTGTAATAAACAGGTCTACGTTTATGGCGAAACATTTATGTGGTCACGAAACGTTGGCGATTAAACAAATGCAAATAAGTTTAACATTAACAAAAGCTATAAAATATACGAAAATATAGCTTTTTAATCGGTTAAAGAGGTGGAAAGGAGAGGAAAATGTTTTCAATTTGTCTATCACACATGACATTTTCATAATTACATAATTTACATACATTTATTTTACATACTACATATTTATTTTACATAATTCAGGGGGGTTACATAATCACCCTCTGATTTTAACAAAATTTAGCGCAGAGCACTTTATGTTTCGACTAAGGTTATGTGATATTTTATACTGTTTACTAAACATTTCCCGTGGAAGAGGGAAAAAATTCAAACTACAAATTGGACTATTGTATATCGATTTCTTCGATTTTATTCTACGTTTTTTTTTTGTATAGGTATGTAATTTACATATTGTCTCCTAATTTTGTTAAGTTTTAGGTATTTAAGATTTAAAAAAATTAAGACAGCACTAAACAACAACACTCAGTTGCGGATGTCCGTGTACGGCGGTGATCACTTTCCATGTGGTGACCCACTTGCTCGTTTGCCTCCTTTTATATAAATAAAAAAAAGAATCAGTAAAAAATGTGTATATCTTGACGCTAAATCCTGATTGGGCAGGCGGAAATTATCTAGCGCCAAGTGAACAAAGTATGCCAAGTCGGCTAGTTTATATTAAGACCTACCATGTTATAAATTAGGTCACAACCCCGATGTTGGTCCGGGATCCTTTGTAGAATAGACCATCTGCCTTCCTGCCAGGCAGATCGTAAAATGCGAGCATAGGCTTACCGTCACTAACACCATGACATCTAACTAGGTGGTAGAGTTTTGCAGCAATTCACCCACATTGGTACCACCGCCTTACCTATTCCTGCCGCCATAACGTCATGACTTGTTTCGATTCGCGGGTAAGGTAGCCGGTAAACTTACCTTTGCCCGACGCCTAACATTCCAGCCTCAGTTTGGCAACGCACCATTACTACCTTTGGTGTCTGTAGGCGGCGTGAATTGCTTACCATCAGGAAATCCGTCTGCTTGTTTGCCTTCCAATAACATAAAAAAAGTGCAGATAAATTGAGCAGAAGTAATTTCCTAAATTAGTGGGATGCTACTACACATACCTGGTCACATATCTTACCCTTCAAATTGTAACAAAGCAATAGTGAACTTGGATGTTGTAGCGTCAAAATGAGTACTATTTCTACTTTAAAACTTCAATAGAAGCTATCAAAATTCAGGATTACGTGTGTTCAAAAGTAACGATTCGTTAGACGTAGCCGCAACATACCGAAGCAGCAGACGGCTTTTGTACTGTCCACACTTTGGTAGCGCATTCGTTTAGGGCAAATTCTATTTTCTGTGTACAAAGGGAAGTGAAATTCCGGTAGCTCTTACACTTTTAAAGAGATAAAGTGATTTTGTTCGGATGCAATATTAGGATATGAGAAAGTTATAGCTAGCTGTATTTTTCGGCATTAGGGTGTGGTAGCACTATGTGATGTTTTCCCCGTGTTGGTCCGGGCTCTTTTGCAGATTAAAACATCTGCCTTCCAGCCAGGCAGCTCATAAAAGGCGAGCATAGGCTTACCGCCACTATTGACGTGACATCTGACTAGGTGGTATAGTATTTAGCGACTCGCCTGGATTGGTACCGCCTTACCCATTCCTGCCGCCATAACGTCATGACGTGTTCCGGTTTGGAGAGTTAGGTAGCCGGTAAACTTACTTTTACTCGAGGCAAACATCCCGGCCTCAGGTTGGCAACATACCTTTACTAACGCTGGTGTCCTTTAGGCGGCGTGAATTTCTTACCATTAGGAAATCCGTCTGCTTGTTTGCTTTCCAATATAAAAAAAATGCTTTTCACAACTAGGTTTTAGGGTGCTGTATGGTAGCCCGCTGCGTTGAGTACCAAAAACTTGTAAATTTATGTTCCAGAGTACAATTAAAGCATAATGCTGAAATGAAATGATTAAATGTTTTTGTGAAATGTATGTGTTAATAAGATGTTAAAATGAGAAAGGGCATGCTCCGTTGGTTCGGACATATAGAAAGAATGACAGATGAAAGATTGACAAAGCAGGTATGAAATATAAATGTGGATGGATGTAGGTAACCGGGAAGACATAATAATAAATAAATATCCCTGTACAAGTCACACAAATTGAATCTAACCCCAAAGTAAGCAAATTATATGCTTGTGTTATGGGTGTTAGTCAACGATTCTAATACATATAAACACTTAAATAGAAACCAGAATAAATTTAATAAACACCCAGACTCGAAAATGCAGACATTTAAATGTTTCTCACAAATGCCTGCTCTCGTCGGGAATCGAACCTGAGGCTCGCGGTTGGTCAGTGTAAATAGGCGCGTACGCTAGCCACTCGACCAATGAGTATTAATAAAGTATAACGCTTAAATGAAATGATGACAATTTTTTGTTAAGTATATTTGTTAATTAGATATTAAAATGAGAAAAGACATGCTCTGCTTGTGTTGACATAAAGAAAGAGAGATGCTAGATTGACAAAGCAGATATACAATACGAATGTGGATAGATGTAGACCTAGGTTGATATTCCACTATCAAATCGCTCGCGTGTTATCCGAAAGTGGTCAAGAGTAGCCAGTAAACTTACTTTTGCGCAAGTCCTGACGTCCCGGCCTTAGGTTGGCAACGCACCATTACCACCTTTCATGTCTCTAGACGGCGTGAATTTCTTACCATCAGAAAATCTGTCTGCTTGTTTGCCTGTCAATATTATAAAAAAAGATGTTTCATTTCTGCATAATGGAATTGAAATTCCGGCAAAGTTTACACTCATATGTGCACGCAACGTATCAAAAAAGCAGCCAAGTGCGAGTCGGACTCGTTCATGAAGGGTTTCGTGGCAGCGATGAGCACTCATAATATAAAACTGCTTTCAGTTCTTTCATGCAGTCTATACAGGGGTTGCGGTTTACGTCATTGGTGCAATTTGCGTGGATTCATGATATCAAAGATATTATATTTAAGGCTGAATAATTGCGGGAACCTAATCTACATAGTGCCATCTCTTGATAGTGAAGTACAACAGCTATTTTAAACGTTGGTGTTACAGTACCTATTAAAAAAAACCTAATTAGCTATCGTTCAAATAAATTTTCAGTCAAAGTTTACTGCACAATGTAAACTTTCATATTACTTTTTAGTTTTGTCATCGTCTTATTTTACAAGTTAAACAGGGAGAGATACATTTTACCACTTTGGAAGTGGCTCCCGCGCAAACAATTCAGTTCAGAAAACAATTATGGTAGAAACCTTAATATAATTTTTAAAGACCTATCCATAGATACCCTACATTTATGAATTTAAAGTAGAATAATTTTTTGAGTTTTAGTTCTGTTGAGTTATAGGGTAACTCAAAAAATGTTTTTAATTTTCTAGTGTTGTTAAAATTTCATTGAGGTTTGCAGAATACATCTACTTAGCAAAGTTTAACAGCACTGTTATAGTTTCGTACAAAGATATGAGATACGGACGGACAGACACACAGATATTACGAATCTATAAGAGTTCCGTTTTTGAACATTGGCTGCGGAACCCTATAAAGGGTTGCAAAATCTCTTTTCGTTTAGATGATTTTATTTTTATAAATTTATTTTATAAATGAAACATCCGTTAATCCCGCGGCTATAAATCCGTCGGAAAGCAATTAACAACGAAATTATGACGAGGAAAAAGATACCAGATTGTTTTAAATTTCCAAATACATTATGGTGTTGTATCCAATAGCTGCCAAATATCAGTGCTGGTCTTTGATCAGGGTAGAGCGGATTTTATTTCAGCACCATTTTGTCGGTGTTTTTACTTTGCATAAATTGTAATTATGCTTTGTGTTTATATGAATAAAATTCCTTCGTTTCAAATAAAAGAGTTTTATCACGATAAGTATAACAGTTACAGTAAAATAGTTTCTGAATTTCTGGTCTTCAACATATTTTAGAAGCAAGTAGTATACTTTCGGAGACATGTACTCTACGGATACAAATCCGTTATTCTGAATCAAAAAGCTAAATTAAAATCATAAAGCTTAATTATCGCCTCTGTAGCCTGCCGATCCGGTTTTGGAATTGACTTTAATAGGTTTGATTCCAAGGTCGGCCAAAAAAATCATCTTTTTCGATTATCTAATAATTTGTCTTGCCCGGGATTGAATATGTTCCGCTGCCGATATGATACCCACCTTTTACGTTGTGAGATTTAGCGTCTTCCGGCTAGTCGTGGGTGCCCTGGTCGTGCTTTTGCCTACGTTTTAGAAGGCACGGGCGTGAAGATATTTTTTTTTAATTAAAAGGTTTATAGTAATAAACGGATCATCCCCGTAAGGTGATTTAATAGTTTAATAGCACCGATCTGTATGAAAGTTTTAATTCTCATAAGTACGATATAGTTTCCGAATAGTACATATAAATGTGTCCTAAGGTACACAGATCCTGATTTGCCCTATACATTTATTGACTATTGAAACTGTTATAATTTTCTTCCAACTTAGAAAGTCTATTATGCCTACTTTTATAATATTATTAATGCCTACTTAGAATGCCTAAATACGAGTTGTAACTTTATATAAACAGAAGAACAACTATCTACAAGCAAATATACTAACACGCTAGACAAGTTGTGCAGTACAAGATTACAGCTATTGTTTATGCTGATTTCAAGCACGCGTCTTGAGGGTTTTCGCCTACATGGACACTGATACGGTAATGTAATGTACAGTATTTTAATTCGGCCCTGTTTTTGTATTAAATACCTATAGCCGTACAGTACGTCAAGGCCGTCAACAAGCGATAAATCTCTGCGCTTTCAGTGTTATAACTACTTCTGCCTATTAATTTAATTTCTTTCAAAGTATGCAATCGTCAATATTGTATTTTTTAAAAATAAAAAAAAATCGGCTTATAAATAGCCAGTTTTTAATGAAAATGCATGTGGTTTTCTCATAAAAATTAATCCTTAATATCTAAAGCCTCAACCTATTGGCTACAAAATGCTATTACATCGTTTGTCTCACTGTAGTGCAACCGCAAATAATAGTATACCGAGTGTCTACCGAACCCGAAACTCGTAGGTATAAACGAGTTTTCACCCTTTTGTAATGCTATTCATTACATTACAGTGACACTGGCTACACTCTCGGGTTATTAGAGCCAATATACTGAAAATCAAATATGCACAAGTTAAAAAAAGCAAACGATCGTCTATTAGTATGATAAACGTCAATGGACACAGGAAAAAAATAATTAAAAATACTGACCTTCGAAAATCTCTACTCCAACACGCGTAAATCACTGGATTCATGGACGAATTGACCCATCCGAGCCACGTCACCACCACATTCACGATTTCTTCATGAGCGATACACGAAGAGCATATCCCAGATAAAAGATTCACCACAAAAAACGGCAACCAACACACTATAAAAACACCCATCACAATCCCTAAAGTCTTTGCTGCTTTTTTTTCCTTCGCAAATTTCGCGAGTTTACGTGAAAGTGAAAAGTTTTTAGGCATATGTTTGTTATGTGTCACATTAGTTAAGCGTGTGGAAGATCTCGATAGTCCGTTATTTTGCAACGCGGTTAATGGTTCTTGATCAGCTTCATCTGGAGTACAGACACCATGACACACATCTGCTCTTTGTCGCACGGTTCCACCTCTGTGAATACGAAGCGTCAATTCAAGCTCGCCACTTGGCCTCATTACTTGCTTCGTTCCAATTTTTAAAGACCGTGTTTGAATACTGGCTGCTCTGTATATCCGGTAATATGTGAACACCATTACAAATAGAGGTAAGTAAAAAGATATAGTTGATGAAAATATAATATACTCCAAGTTTTCCGTAAATGGACATTTATAATCTGGAACATCTTCAGAACGGACTGCACGCCACCATGCTATTGCAGGAAAGGATATCGCACCAGAGCAAACCCATACAGCCGCTATTAGAAATGCAGCTTTACGTCCACTCATCCGCATTGGGTATGTTATAGGATCCGTTATTGCCCAATACCGATCTAATGATATCACACAAAGGTTTAGAATGGATGCTGTACTGAAGAGTACATCTAATGATCGCCATACATCACACCAATCTACTCCAAAAAACCACGTATGTTCTAATACTTCGTAAAGGGCAGAAAAAGGCATAACAACTAGGCCTACTAAACAATCTGCTACTGCTAGGGACGTTACAAAATAATTTGTAGATGTATGTAAATATCTTTCCCTGATGACTGCGAGAATAACAAGCATGTTTCCAAAAACTGTAGTCAGTGAAAATAGAAGGAGAAATAAAACTAAGAGAGCTCGTTCACGCAAGAGATTGATGTAATCATTCCAAAGTTCTTCCGAATTTTCTGAAATATTATAAGTATTATTGTCAAAGGTTATGTTGAATTCGAAAACATTGTAAGTTGAACTCGCGGGTTCTAGGGTGTACTCAGGTCCTCTTTGCAATATGTCCACTCGGCTTCTTCCCACCAGTATTTCTGGTTCGGTCGCATTCATATTTCTCCAATAGTTATTTGCTTTCTAGCGCCATGGTGTTTTATGTTTTCCTAGCTTTGCTTGTAACCATTTTGAGATTAGGTTTTTGGCAGGCATTTTGGTCTTGAACTGCAGTAGCTGAGGCATTTTTGGTTGACATAGTTCAGTGCTTTCTGGATATTTAGTAGCATCCTGAAACAAAAATAATTATGTTAGTTCAATTTTTTTATAATATTGGAAGGCAAAACTAGCAGACGGATTTCCTGATGGAAAGAAATTCACGCCGCCTACAGACACCAAAGGTGGCAATGATGCGTTGCCAACCTGAGGCCGGGGTTGTAGGCTTCGAGCAAAAGTAAGTTTACCGGCTACCTTTCCCTCCAAACTGGAACACATCATGACGTTATGGCGGCAGGAATAAGTAAGGCGGTGGTACCAATTCGGGCGAGTCGCTGCGAAACTTGCTAGTCAGATGTCACGGTGTTAGTGACGGTAAGCCTATGCTTGCCTTTTACGAGCTGCTTCGCAGGAAGGCAGATGGTCTATTCTGCAAAGGAGCTCGGACCAACACGGGGATATATGTTATGTTTGCTTA
This sequence comes from Calephelis virginiensis, assembly GCA_002245475.1. Lineage (NCBI taxonomy): Eukaryota > Metazoa > Arthropoda > Insecta > Lepidoptera > Riodinidae > Calephelis > Calephelis virginiensis. Next base: position 68,692 of record NJDC01002495.1, read on the forward strand.
AGTATTTCTAGAGTGATAACTATATGCTATAAATAATTAAGAAAATATCCCTGGCAAGTTACACAAATTAAATCTAACCCCAAAGTAAGCTAATTATATGCTTGTGTAATGGGTGTTAGTCAACGATACTAATACATAAAAATATTTAAATAAAGAAATGAAGACATCTGAATGTTTATCACACAAATGCCTGCCCCTGTCGGTAATCAAACCTGAATCTCGATTAAGTCGTCTAAGCTAGCCCTTCGACCAACGAGGCGGTTATAAGAAAATAGCCATTAAAAAATCAGTTATTATTATTTTTCACTCAAGTAATAGAAAGAGATAAAGCACATTAAGTGTTTTTTGATTAGTTTGCTAATGTGATGCTAATCTCGCGGTTTTTGCAACTTCACCAGACTTGACACAGACTTTTAATTTATAACTTGGAATATTGTGTTTATAAGCCGTGTTTGTGGTTATATCCTGACTACTTTGTATGTGTCTAATAAATATAACTACGTTAATTAAAACCGACTTCAAAACTAATAAGTAAAACAATAATAAAGAGTTAATATTAATTATATACTACCTATTTGACACTCTCCACTCCTCTCGATACTCTCTGCCTTCCCCGTAAGGGACTTGGCGTGAAGACGTGAAGATATGTATGTATGTATTTATATACTACCTAAAATTTATATGTGTTATTTACCAATTGGTTTGAAGTCGGTACCTCAGCCAAGCCTTAAACTAATAATTATATTTTAACTAGGTATTAAATTGGATAGGCACCGACTTCAAACCTATTAGTTAATAGCACATATAAGTAATAGGTAGTATATAATTAAAATAAAATCTTTATTATTTTTTGTTTTATAGTTTTGAAGTCGGTTTTAATTGACGTAGTTATTTTTATTTAATACTTTTTAGTTTATCGCTGAAATATAAAAAAAATAATGCAAAAATAGATGAAAATGTTTATAGGACCAATTCGAAACTATTTCGCATCAAATAAAAAAAGAATTACATAAATCGTTTCAGAAACCTCGGAGAAATCGGTGTACATACATAAAAAAATATACCGGCCGAATTGAGAATCGGTTAAAAATATTTTCGATGAGTGACGAGGAATGCAGAGGTACAACCACGGCACCCACGATTACCCGAAGGTATTTATTCGTACAATAAGATAGGTAGCAAACCATAAATTTACCGCCTAAGTTTAGTTACTTAACAAGTTAGTTTAAAAAAAACAACAGTTATGGGATTAGCCCATAACTGTTGTTTTTTTTAAACTAAAAATTCAAAAAACACAGTCTGGTTAACTCGGTAATTAAATCAGGTCCCTGATTTATTTAACGCCAACCAGGTACTAGACTACACAGGTGATTGATTCAGAAAGGCGATAAAGAAAATATAGTTTTCTCTTACAAATTTTATTTTTATTTAATACATTTTAGTTTATTGCCGATATATTTAAATTTAATAAAATTGAACATCAGGATAGGTGAAAATAGTTAAAAAATGCCCATAAAATAAAAACTAATTGGTCTACCTGAATAACATTTTTATGGGACCAAGTCGAAGCTAATCCACATCAAACAAAAAAAATGCATAAATCGGTTCAGAAACCACGGAGAAATCTTTGTACATACATAAAAAAAATATACCGGCCGTATCGAGAACCTCCTCGTGTTTTTGAACTAGGTTATAAATGTTCCATGTTTTTTTTATTATTTAACTAGAAAAAATACTTAAAAAAAAGGTTTATACGATGTATCAGATAGGCCACCGCTACCATATAATAATAAAACTACACCAAGAGAAAACTACATAACACTTAAATTTTATTTTTAAATAAGTTGCAATCAAACTAAAAAGGTTACAACTCACGAGCGGTCTTTATTATTATAAACCCAATAATTACTAAATGGTAAAGTTACAAAAACTTGAACAAGTATTTTATTAACATAATGTCTACTTTTGCATGTTTGGATTTCGAAAGGTAAAAATTTTAATTTGGTTGACATTTTCTATTTTCAAACTGTTTGAGCTGAAATCTCTCGAAAGTAGAATCTAGACAAGTACTTCATCCATCGTAATCCCCGAAGCGGAGCAACTGCAATTCAGAATCTTGAGCCTGAATCAATATTGCATAAACTGTATTAATTGACTGGCTTTGAACTTAAGCTTTGTAGAAAATTTATGGAAAATAAACTAAAGATTTTTTCGATACGGACTATTTCTATTCACAAATAATATTGAGATTTATCATTATACATTACTGGTTAAAAATTACTGCACTCTCAGATAAGTGTATTTTATATGATATTTCTACAGGCTTTTAAATTATACCTTGGACAACTTTAATTCCAATCATGAAAAGTTCATAATACGTCCGAACTAATCAGATATGTCTAGAATATTCCATCTCTTTTTTTGTTTCATCGGAAAAATACAGCATACTTACTCTTGAAATAGCCAAAGTAAACGCCCAGCAGAGTTATCACCATTAACAAATAGGGACATATCACACACCTAAATCTAAACCGACCCAACTCAAAAATCGTGATTTTTGAGTTGTGTCGGTTTAGACTTTGTTGTTTCTGTTTAGGTCTAAATGGGTGACATAATTTCCTATAAAAATGATTTTTATAAAAAAGTAAGACCTAAATCGTAGCAAACGATATAAATTCCTAATTTAAAATCCATAATTTCTATTTAAAACACCAATCAACGAATGAGATACCCACGAGACTAATGTCATTTGCCGTCATCAGGCGTCCTTCGCTCGTCGGGACATAAATAGTGCTTAGCGAGCGGCGAGATCAAACAAATTGTGCTCCGTGGGCTGTAAGCCTTTCACATGAAGGCGCTTCAATCGCTATTTCCCTCCCTGTCCCTTTAAACCTTTAACGCGACACAATCAAAATTTATGATACACGGAAAGATAGAACTTTAGAACGAATTCCAGATTACGCTAAGAAAGAAAATATTTATTACAACAAATAAAAAGAAACTAAAATTTAATTCCTAAATTAAATGGTCTCGGGTTCAGTCCCTGGGGTTGTGCAACAAAAAGAAAACGTGGTTTTCCCAATTTGCTAATAAAAAAACTGTTTCTTGGGATTGGATATGTGCCTGGTTGGCTATTAGCTTAGCACCTATCACATTGCGGGAATTACTTTTTTTAGACTTAGTAGTTAGTTAGTAGAATAGTCGTGAGGCAAAACTAGTGTAGGTTGTGTCTATGCCTGTGTCTTAACATAATTTTGTAATTGTTCAAGAATATCTACTCCAAAAAAATTAAAAAAATGATAAATTGTGGTAACATGACTTTATCAAAGGTGTATATCTCAGTATAATATGATATTATGTACAATATACGATATTGTACATTGCGAAATACATACATTTATTACATTTTCTTCGTATTAATCGGGGTCTGGTTAGTACAACCATACGGCTTCGAGCCTGCTTGCCTTTCAAACTAAAGATCAGCAATGAAATCGGTCCATTCATTCAAAAATCATGAACACAGACACTCAGACATACACACAGACACGTAAATTTGTAACAACCCTCTATTTCTATTGGGGGATGGTTATCCCACCAAAGGGATGGACACATCGCTATCCTATTATCTGACTTAACTGTTACTGAAATATATTAATTGGAATGAAACTAAAAAGATTTGCCCTATTTTCACCGTGTACATTTAATTCTATTATTATTGTGCAATATTTACAATTCGCTTCGAAATAATCATTAATTCATCATAGTAGTGTTCGCTTCCGAACAGAGATTTGCAGGAGTAGTGAACAATATTATTCGTATCGACATATTCAATAAATGCAATCAGGGCTAGGATGCCCATCAGGACATCCTAGCTTTCTTGACTTGCTTAGTTTTAAAGTAGGCAGAGGTCCAAGGGGTGACGATTAGTCGAAGAAACTAAATAAATATCTCTGATATGGTCTCAGATCAGCAGCTTAAAATTTTAGTTATACCTACTCTGCACTGGTTCTCAGCCTTTTTTTTAAAAAAGTACCACACACACATGCAATTGCTAACGCGAGTAGTGCGCTCTTGCCTTTACTATTAAAAAACAGTCAATAATAAAATAAAATTATTGAGACAAAATACACGATTTGAATCTAGCCCTAAAGTAAGCAAATAATATGCTTGTATTAAGGTTGTTAGTTAAACGATTCTAATACAAAAAAATACATAAACATATACCAAAATAAATTTAATAAACACGAAGACCTGAAAATATAGACATCAAAATGCTCATCACACTTACACGTGCCCGCATCGCGAATCAAACCCAAGCTTTGAAGTTGGTCGGTGTATTTAGACGTGAACGCTAGCCCGTCGACCAACGAGGCATTCATAAGCCTGGTCCCATCTATGGCAAACCTATCCCCTACTGGGCACCCATCCATTTTTTGTCCATCCATCCAATGTTGTTTTATCATAAAATTGAATGATCACATTTGCTTTTTATTGCGCGAAACTAAGATCAAACCCGGGACCTCATGAAGTTCAACCTAACACCAGACCGTTAGACTACTGAGGCATTAACATAACACAAAATCTAGTTTTACATAATCAGGGAAAACGGTTGTGATAAAAAAAACAGCACGTATCCAAATGTTTAGATTGAAGCCTTCATATATTCTAGTCAGGTTTAACAAATGCTAATTCTTTTAGGTCCTGGTGTTCTGCGTGAAACAACGATAAGGGGATCTGCCTAGCTGGCAAGTACTGTTGTACCCTTTAAAGGTAAGGTTAGATGACAATCTGTAATATACGTGCACAAACAAACATCACAGATAAGCTTGTTTTACTTTCTTTTCTCTCGTTTTTTTTCAGTTTTGTGAAAAACAGTGTCAATATGTACATTTCCAGGACATAACCGATTTCTATGTCGAGATTTATTAAAACAAATTCAACAGCTTTAAAATAACAGTGGAGCATATATAAAACACTTTTCCCCGTGTTGGTTTGGGCTGCTTTGCAGAAAAGACTATAGGTATGCCTTTCTACCAGGCAGCGCGTAAAAAGCATAGGCTTACAGTCACTAATACCGTGACATCTGACTAGGTGGTAGAGTTTCGCAGCGACTCACCCGGATTGGTACCACCGCCTTACCTATTCCTGGCGCCATAACGTCATGACGTGTTCCGGTTTGGAGGGTAAAGTAGCCGGTAAACTTAATTTTGCTCGAGGCCTAACATCCCGGCCTTAGGTTGGCAGCGCACCATTACAACCTTTGGTGTGTTTAGACGGCGAGAATTTCTTACCATCAGGAAATCCGTCTGCTTGTTTGCCTTCCAATATCATAAAAAAAGTAACGTTACTGGGATTGGATAATATGTGCTGCCGATAAGTTCACCAACCACCTTTCACATTGTCTGCTCGTGAATTCGGATAATCATGACTGTACCTCTGCTTCTCAGTCCATTTCTGTTTTAGTTATTAGCCACAGAAGGAACATTACTGGTTTTAGATCCGGTTTTTTTGTTTAAAAGCTGACATATATGAAAATATACATTGTAGTTAACAACCACCAACATCACGTAAGTGGTTGTTAAGTACAATGTATACGCCATTGATGAACAAAGGTGTGAGAGGTGCGTTATCAACTTGAGGTCGAGGTACAAATTGAGTAAGAAGTTTTATTTACCTACCTTAAAAAAGTAAAACATGAATAAAAATAAGTAATTGTAACTCCGCAGTTAAACACTGAGCTCACTTATATTGGTACTACAGCCTTCCCTATTCATAGTGCCATATTCAGAGACTGTGCTGACTATTATCGTTTTAACTTACACACGCGGTCTAAAGTCTCGACCATGTAATAGCAATGCCAGATATGTGTTTATAGTTCACTTGAGACCAAAATTAGTAACCTATCTAAGATAAGGGATATTTAAGATCAGTTGTCAGGTACTCACTGTTATTTTTCAGTAATTAACAAAACTTTCTTAGCAAAAAAACTCTAGATATCTATCTTTATCTGTGGATAGGTTATTAATATTGACCGTTAGACAATGATTGTTTTTTTGAAAAGCTATAAACTTATTCGCAATCAACATAACTCAAAATAAACTTTTCTTGTAAACCACCAAACAAAACTCATAAAAAACTAACAAGTAAGTAAATATGTTCACGCCCATATCCCTGAAGGTGAAGGTAGTGGCACAATTAGAGCAGCCACGACTAGCCGAAGACACTAATGTGATAGGTGGCAAGCCTATCGCCAACCGAGCACATATCCATTCCCGAGCAATATTGACTGAAACTGAAAATACCACATTCTCTTTTTGTTGCCCGACCTGAGATTCGAACCCGGGACCTCATTCAGTCAAGTCCAACAACTGAACCGCTAGACCACAGAGGCGATCAACAAAAACTTATTAGAATAATTTATCAGTAGTTAAGCGGAGTAGAACAATTTCTTTTGCTGGGCCAGTATCTTATCATATCCCTTCATCAACGTCCCGCTGACAGTGACAAATCTGACAGTTTCGGAGCTCCTGATTTATTAATTCTTCGGACCAGACCAGTACAGTTACATCAAAGTCCTACTCTCTGTGAGCCTAAATTAAAGCCCCAGCCATATATTTTGGGAGTTTCAATAAAGGGTGGATACTTCAAGAGCTTGTGATGATTTTTTCGTGCGTATTTTGTAATATTATTTTACCTCATATTTTATTTGTTTCATTAGTTGGCCTTTGTCGTTGCTACACTGGCTGATTAAAAATAAAAAAGTTACTTCTACATTTTATAATTTTTTGCAAATTTAGAACCTGAAAGATATTATTGATTGATTCTACTGATAGTCTGTTTTTGGATCCTTATGCTGGCTCGATATGTAGAAGATTGTAGAAGTCCAAGTTATGACTGCTGTTCGCTGACTAGTGCCTGCTAGCTGTCCCGCCGGTATACTTCTCTGGCCGCCTTCTCAGCTGCCCACTTCTGTTGCTGCTTCTGATTGCTTAGGGAAGGTGCCAAAGAGCTACCCTACGCTACTACCCCAACCACCGAGGTATACAGCAGCAGTCCTTCGTGCTCCGTCAACGAAAATCCTTCAAAACCGTCGTATCCTACGTCCATTTTTTAAGCTTGCAGAAACAATGTATCTTCAAGCCCATATCCCCGAGGGAGTAGCTAGAGGCACAACCAGGGCACCCACGACTAGGCAAAGACACTTAGTCTCACAATGTGATAGGTAACAAGCCTATCGCCAACCGGGCGCATATCCAGTCCCGGGCAACGTTTTTTGTACTAGAAAATTGAAAAACACAAATTTCCTTTTTGTTGCCCGACCTGGGAATCGAACTCGGGACCTCACACAATCAATTCCAATACCTGGACCGCTAGACCACAGAGGCGATAATGTGAAGGAAATGTGAAGTGCACAAACTTTAATAGACTTTTTTATTACAGTGTCATTTTTTTAGATTTTTTTATTTTAAGCTGCCACATCATCAGGATTCACTTTACTGGTTTGCCTCTTTGCTTGCTTGTGTTTGATATTTCTGTTAACTTAGTGGTAGTTAAGCCACCTCACTACGTTACAATTTAAACAAAAGATTTATAAAATATGCTTTTACGTACTCGTAAATAAAAACACGAATGCGTGCAGTTGAAGTAGCTAGTGATGATTTTCGTTATTCGTGTGTATTTAAATAAACGATTGGTAAAATATACTTTTGTGACTATGAAACAAAAACATGAATGCTTGCTGTACGTGCTTTTAAAACGTGGATATTAAAATACCATGACGCAAATAAAAGTTTGTATTATTCAGACAGATTTTTGTAGACTTACAATTTTTTAAAAAAAAATATGCGGTTGAATAGCAACTGAGTTAAAAATTCCATGATTCAATTATGAATTCAATGATGAATGATTTGACAAATGATGATTGGATATTTTTTTAATTATCACTTTACAATTCCAACAAAAATGTAAAATGAATCTGTAACTAAAATTTGATGGAAATGGCATACATATATGACAAAATGGAAAACCATATATATGTATACATATATGGTTTTCAATTTTGTTTATGTTATATATTTGCTATTTTTATTGTTTTAAATACGCATGTATTATAATATAAATGCCCTTTTAGTAAAAACTAAAAATCAGATGCATTTTAGTTAATGTTAAACAAATGTTATGTAAGATTGTTAATTAAATAATAAATAATAGTTGGTGCGACAGACGTTGTTTTGATTTATTCATGAACATTGATGTCGAATGTCAATCATCTGACAATACATAACTGTGTGTGTGTTAATATATATATTTTTTAATTTTTTGTTTTACTAAACATACTTTTTATCTCTTAAATAACTATCATCTACCAAAAATCAACACCACAAAAAATTGCAACGTGATGCGATGACGAAAAAAAAGTTTTTTTTTCAAAAACAGTTACTAAAAATAAATCGCGAGCTCTAAGGCTACTTAGAATGCAAAGTTTAATGTTAGGAATGTTAGAAACTATAAATTATCGTGAGCACGCGTTTGATTGGTGTTATTGAATTAGGCAGTAGTGACAGAAAATGACACGTACTTGTCTCATAAATCCTGTAATTTAATCAAGCATTCTACATTTTGAGATTCTATATCAATCAGACCTTAGAGTAGGGGAGCCAGAGAAGAGATTTGGTGAATTATTCAGGCGTATCAGATTATGTTATGGGAGATACTTTGTACCATTGTTAAAACCTTCATTGTGTATCAAATCTCTACACAGAGCCGCATGCAATACCTACCGTCTTTATCATAAGGGCACACGGGGCCAGTGCCCAGGGCCCTTTTACTCAGAGGGCCCCGAAGGATTGACTATTTCATTCACTTTTAACCTTAAATTATTTTGGTTGGGTGCATTACGTTTTTCTCATTGTTACAACTAAATAATTTGTCAATATTTATGAGCATAGAAAGTGACATTCTGCAGAAAATTGAGTTTTAAGATTCAATTGAAGATTTTGCTCAACAGAAATCCCAAAATAAACTGTTATCGTAGTCATAAAAAAAACAGCACCATACTAATATTATTAACATTTGATATTTTCCATCGTAGGCGCTTGGTAAAACTTCTATAAATTACATACCGTAATAAAATAATGTAACCAAAAAGTCATAATGAAAAAAATTTAAAGTTTAATTTCTATATATTCCAAAAGGGCCCAAATTTTTTGTGTGCCCTAGGCCCCAGCATAATCTAAGACGGCCCTGGCCGCATGCGAAGGGTAGACTACTTAATTTTTTTATTGCAAAAAAAAATACATTGGGTTTTAAGATGTCAATTAAAGCTTATCTAAATATTCTAATTTGAGCGTAACATTAGTACGAAGGTAGGTGAGTCAAAAACTTTTACAACCCTATATATCTTGTAGCTAAGATATCGATCACGTCAACTTTTAAACAAAAAATCTACATGGACATCGATTTATCCGTTCAAAAGCTATTACACTACAGGCATAGAGGGTCAAACTTAGAACACCCCTCGTTTTACATAAGGGGAATAAAAAAATTATCACAGTAATCCTATTAATATTATAAATGCGAAAGTTTGTAAGTATGGATGTATGGATGTTTGTTACTCTTTCACGCTCGAATGGCTGAACGGATTTGTCTGAAATTTGGAAGACAGATAGATTGTGACCTGGATTAACATATAGGCTATTTTTAATCCCGATCGCACACCGGGTTTCTGTGAAAACGCGGGCGAAGCCGCAGGTAGCAGCTAGTTAAAATATAAGATTTTCACAAAACGGAGTTCAAGAACAAAACTAATACCACAGAATAAGTAATTAGGTAGAGTAGATGCGAGGTAAGTAGATTACCTAATAAATTTTATTCTCCGTAGTTTATGGCCCAGGTAAGAAACGCTTAATTTCAATAGATAATACAATTGAACAGTGAATTTGCATTTCTCCCAAGTTTTTGTTAGGAGCTTAACTGTGGCAACTCCAATAGAATTATCAGCAGATAACTTCCAAGTAAAAGAAACTTAAAACTTGCTTTTAGTGAAACAAAATTAGAATAACAAAAAAAATATGAGAACACACACTGAGAAGATTCGCTGAAAGAAACTCACCGGGCTTATCTTTTTCTATGCTAAGTAGTAAACATTTTTTTAATGATAATGGAAGGCAAACAAGCAGACGGATTTCCTGGTGGTAAGAAA
>NJDC01002495.1:79071-90486 GCA_002245475.1 Calephelis virginiensis
GCTTATCTTTTTCTATGCTAATAAGTAAACATTTTTTTATGATAATAGAAGGCAAACAAGCAGACGGATTTCCTGGTGGTAAGAAATTTACGTCGCCTAGAAACACCATAGGCGGTGGGTGCGTTGTCAACCTGAGGCCAGGATGTAAGGCCTTGAGCAAAAGTAAATTTACCGGCTACCTTACCCTCCAAACCGGAACCCGTCATGACGTTATGGCGGTAGGAAAAGGTAAGGCGGTGGTACCAATCCGGGCGAGTCTCTGCGAAACTCAACTACCTAGTAGGATGCCACGGTGTTAGTGACGGTAAGCCTATGCCGCCTTTTACGAGCTGCCTGGAAGGAAGTCAAGGAAGAAGGATAGACAATCCTATTCTGAAAAGGACCCTGGACTAACATGGGGAAATTACAAACTAGAATAAAATACAAATTTCAATCTAATTTTAAAATAAATAATAAGCGTAACAAAGTACATTAAAAATTGCAGTGCGAGATTGAAACCTTTATCCCCAATTATGTTCATTTTCCAAATAAAAGTTATTTATTTGCGGAATCTGTGTTCTTTCAGAGATATTATAAAAATATTTAAAACTACCAATACGTTATACCTTATTGTGGTGTGCAAATATTGTGGTGGTCTAGCGGTACAGTTGTTGGATTTGACTGCATGAGGTCCCGGATTCGAATCCCGGATCGAGCAACAAAAAAAATTTGGGGTTTTCCAATTTTCTAATAAAAAAAAATGTTGCTCGGGATAAGAAATGTTCACGGTTGGCGATAGGCTTGCCACCTATCACATTGTGGGACTTAGTGTCTTCGGCTAGTCGTGGGTGCCCTGGTTGTGCTTCTGCCTACCTCTTCGGGGATATGGGCGTGAAGATACTTTTTTTTATACACAAATAAAACATTTACATGCGTTTTAATATTTAAAACAAAGACCCTTTTTATATATCGTCTATGTGATCTAGCGGTCCAGACTTGATTTCTTGAGGTACCAGTTTCTATCCCCAAATAGAGCAATAAAAAAATATATTTTTATTTTCATAATAGAAATATCATTGCATGGGATTGAATTTGTACCCGGTTGGCGATAGACTTGCTATCTATCACAAAATTAATTGCTTTGTTGCGATTTGAAAGAACTAACAAACGCACTTTTCCATTGTGTTAGTAAGAAATATAATAACACCCAGACATCTGACCTAGACTAGTTCACAGGACGAGCTGGTGCACACCTATCACTTATTAATAATTAAAGTATCTTTACGCCCATATCCCCGAAATGGTAGGCAAGAACCAAGGTACCCACGATTAGCTGAAGACACTACGTCCAACAATGTAATAGATGGCAAGCCTATCGCCAACATTGCACATAATAAATCCCGGGCATCGTTATCTTTATTAGCAAATTGACAAATTGACAAGGGATCCAACCCGGGCCCTCGAGAAATTAAGAGACCGCTGGACCGCAGAGGTAACTGCTGACCCAGATGAGTTGCTAAATAGCCATCATTGATTAATAATAGTGAAGTAATAAATCTATTCGACGAAATTAATCGTAGATGCTGAGGTTTAAATGTATGAAAATCGTTTCATATCTTTGATATTGTTGAATATTCATGTGACGACATTTCGTATTAGAGTAAGGAATCATCCAGTTAACGCTTTTGAAGGTCTGACGCTTATTCGGATTAATTAAACAGATCTATATTAGGAACAAGTAACACACATATACACACACATACAAACACACAAACACATGTCTAAAAAATAACTAACAACATTTGACAATAGACGTCATCTACAAAAATAACGTGATCAATGACGAGGTTTTCGATTGGTCAGTTTTAGGGTTAAAAACTTATCAGTAGAAAATATACATTGCTTTACTTTATTTAAGCTAAATCGGATTAATTATACTACTATTAACTCAAGAATGCAGAAAATGTAGAAACTATACAGACTGTTGATCGTGTATCTTAACGCATGTATTACCGTACTGGTTAGCAGAGATGCAACCAGGATTTTCACGACTAAGCAATATTGGGTTCAAATGCTGGGTCGAGCGACTCTAAATGTGATTTTTCAATTTCCTAATAAATGAACGTTGCCAACGTTGAAAAGTTTCCATTTGGCTATAGGTTAATACCACATCGGACTAAATAGCTACTTCCGGCTAACGGGGTGCACTGGTTATACCTTTGCCTACGTTTTCGTGGCCAAAGACACTCACATATCTACTTCAGTCAATAAAAAGGTTCTATTCAGACATTTCTAAAAGAAAATAACCTCAAGAAATAGAATAAATAACCATCTCAATAATCCATTTAGTAACCAAATACTAAAGAAAATAACTAAAAGCTCTTTTTCTATCTATCGTAAGGATTATATTTCTCATCAACTCACAGCCAATATAATAACTTATCTACAAATAGAGATAGGCCTTCTAGAGCTTTTTTGCTAAGATGTTTTTGTTATTTATTGTTGAAAAAGAATAACTGGCAACTGATTTAGTTTATCATGATTTCATTTATGAGTACCTGAATGCCCGAGCTTTGTTCGGTATTTTTTTAGCAAACACTCATTGACTTTGTGTCACTTAACAACGCCATCTGCTGGAACAACTTTATTGCTCACAAAAAATAGTATTATTCGCCAAAAGACGTCAGGAAGAGTCGTATTTTTCAGTTTAAACACGAATAAAATTTTCAGTTTAAACATGAATAAAATGACATTTCGATTTATCGCCCCCGAAACCCCCTACATACTAAATTTCATGAAAATCATTTGGGGCCGATTCCAAGATTCCAATTATATATTTATATTTATACAAGGATTGCTCATTTGAAGATATAGATAAGTAATTAATGTTAGCCGTTAAATACTACCTTACGCTCTTATTATTCGTCCACGCGACATCTATCATATTATCTTCTTCAACTACATCGGCTTTGATTGAATATACTTTAAATTTCAATGTAAGTTTACCCTCTAAATGTTGAGTTTTATGAGTATTATTTTTTATCTGTCAGTTATTTCTTCCTCGATGGCTTACATTTTATGGATCATAATCCATCGTCTTATCTATTTCTGCCGCAATAATAGGAGTCTTTGGCATTTTTGCGCTATAATCTGAAGTTTAAAGGTAGACTAGAGACTACCCGAGCACAGGTCTCAACGCACCTATAACATCTACGTTTTTGCCACAGTTGTCGCTAAGCCTCAAAAGAGCTTTGAGCTTGTTTTCTATTTTATCCCTTAAAACGAAGTTACACCAATAGCCGACGATAGAAATCGTAAAACGCAAAAAGAAAATTCATCATTTAATTATTTTCATCTAACGGAAGTCGCGTGCAGGTTCTTGGCGTAAAGGCCGATATTAAAATGACGTGTGGTAGATTAAAGCCATGAATTGGCAAAAAACGTGGCTCTAATTACACCATGTCTCCAACAACAGCCATGCACAAGACATGATTGATGTCTCAGAAAGTGACATCCACGAGCACTCGCTACCTGCGTCATTTGCATTTTGTAAGCTATTTTGATATTTCTTTGTTAATTAATTGTTTCATCACGTCCCGTGTGCTAAAATATTTAACCCTTCTGTTGAAACGCGTTTAGATATAGGGACAAAAAATAGCCTTTATCAGTCTTCAGCTCGCTGTCCCCAAACATCCATACATATAAATGAAATTGGAGTGCCTCTTTGCAATATTACAATAAGCCCTTTTTACTATATCGGTATAAATATATATACGGTACACACCAAAGTAGCATTTTTCAAAATAATTATCTATCGGTCTGTGAGTCTGTCTGCTTGTTTCAGCTTATCAGAGATTAATAAGATCAATGTTGCCGGGACTTTCTGAATTTTTAATATTAGTTATATTCTAGGTTGGCAATATTAATTATATATGTATTAGTTTCTCCTGCACGTTTTGAATTTGTAATATTCATGAATCAGCTTATAACACAGGTGTCAGCTACTCTTTATTCTAATGAACACAAGATGTAAACACTTTTGATTATACAACATAATATTATGTGGTGTCTGTAGGCCACGGTTGTGTACACACATACATACATACATATCTTCACGCAAAGTCCCTTACGGGGTAGTCCCTCACGATCCTCACAAACCAGTCTTACTTTCTTCATATTCATTACCCTTTTCATACAAACACACCGGTTTCGGAGACTCTTGACACCACCCTCAGATAATATCCGATTGATCTGATCGTGAAATGTCAGCCTTGGTCTCCCCGGGTATCTACATCCATCCACATTCGCATTGTATATCTGATTTGTCAATCTTTCATTTGTCATTTTTTCCACATGACCGAACCAGCGGAGCACGCCCTTTCACATTTTAACACCAAGAATTTCTTTCAATTCCACTCTTTCTCGGATATCACTGTTACGAATGCGGAGAGAGTCGTGTGCTTTGCTTTATATTCCCATAGAAAAATGACTAACAGTTCCACAATTTAACCCATTATAAATTGAACCCAGGAACATGCAAGCGGCCGTTAAGCGTTAGCTATAAATCCTACATTATTATTATAATATAAATCCACCTCGCAGTGTTTATGACAGTAAAATATGAGTGCAATTTAGAGTATACTTAATGTGACCAGACGTATGGTTTAGAATGGGATCGTCCCGTTTCCAGTTGTCTATCCTGATGTTCCAAAATGCCTCGGCATTCACAGATTTCTCGTTTATAAAAGAGGCTCGAAAATTAGCTACTGTTCGGATTTATGGCAGCAATAGCGTGCCCTATTAGGTAAAAAATAGTGTTTATTTAACAAATAGTGTTTATTTCAAGTTGCCCAATTAAATAGACATTAACTATTTTATGGATTTTGAAGTATTTTGTTTTTTCATAATAAATAATGCACTACATTAATTGTACGAGAAAAAAATGTAAATCTAAGAATCTTTCTATAAAATTTGGGCTTAGTTAACAATAATTTTAAAGTGTATATTATATTAGATATACCGTCTATCCATTAACAAGGTTTTTGGTTATGGAGACCATTGTATATATATATACCATTTATTTTAAATGGTTGTGTTATTAAAATATTAATAATAAACAATATTAATTTAAAAACCTTCATTAAGCCCACTAATTGACGAAAACTGATGTCCAGTTTTGAGTCGAAAATAACATGGTCACAGTATACTGGCAACTCTGTTGTGAATACATCACACGTAATGCACGTTGGCTGCACTCTGTTTAAAGTTTGCGACGAAGTGATAGTCTGTAAATCGCACATAAAGCCTTTAACGTCACTTGCTTGTTCTTTCGTAAAATTAAATTCATCCATTATGGTATTAGAGCTGCCTTATATTTTTCAAGAAAGGCAACTAAGTAATCATTTGTGGTACTACAGTCACCTTGTTTTAAGACTTCATTTCGCGACTTGTTTTATGTGTGGGTGCGATGATTTATCACTACCCTCTAGTAGGTCATTCTAACAATTTAATCGCTGGATTATTCTACTATAGTAGGGGAGCCCAAGAAAGGATTTTGGCGATTGCTCAAGCGCGTCAGATTATGTTATAGAAAATTCTTTGTACCGTATATATCATATACTCAAACATATCAGATTCGGGTTATTCAGTACGGTTGCTCTTGAAGGTCGATTCATGAAATATTGATTCCAAATTCAAATTTGCATGATATCGAGATTCAAGAGTACCCCAAGTGATTCTTGTGCACGTCGACATTATTATAAAACCACCATCAAATCGGAATCACACTAAGAATATCTGACAAAAAAACTAAGCGAGCTTGTATTTTGAAAATAGTTTTAGTACATTCTACATATCTTATGATGTATCTTACAAATACAACAGGAACATTTTGTAACGGAAAACATTTACAATACGAATTTCTACTATGCTGAAATAAATTGTTATATCTATGGAAGTTGTTTCACTCTGGCAAGGCAGATAAAATATTTTGTAAAAATTAGTAATTGGGTGGTCAGTAATTACGTGGTTATATAATATTGCGTATAAATGAGCGGACGTTTGTGTGTGTGTGCATGTGTGTATGTGTATTTTAAAAGTGTAGAACTTAGAAACTTCAAGCCAAGTGATTAAATTTTCAATAATATGTGATACTTGCGATTTCCTTTAAATGATTTAAACTTTATTTGTGCAGTTACTAATAGGTCGGGACGAAAGTATTTTCTTATTGTTCATAAAAAGTTTAGTGTTTCTTCACACCCGTGTCTAAGATATAGACAGTGGCAAAACCAAGGCATCCACAACTAGCCAAAGGTACTAAGTCGCACAATGTAATAGATGGCGAGCCTATCAAGAGCCTATCGGCAACCGGGCACATATACAATCCCGGGCAAACATTTTTGTTGAGAATTAATAATAGACATTATTTATTTATTTGTACCTCGCGCCGAACCGCTTGACTACAGAGGTGAGGCAATTAATAAGAAAAAATCTTTGAGTGTGTTGGGAGTTTAAAAAAGGTATTCTTTTCATCATATTCATCCACATTAGGTGAGTAAATTTAAGTTTATGAAAAAACAATGTTTTGTACGGGTATAGTACAGTAGCCTCATACATAAGCTATTGAAATATACTCGTTTTTGTGAGACGTTTGCCAAAGGTTTATTTTTTAAATTGTACCTATTTGTGTTTGTTTCATAATGTCACTGTTATTGTTTTTTACTCCGTCAACACAACGTTAAATTCGTGACAAATGTCCATAAAAACATCAATTCATAGAAATGTTGCTAGAGTAATAAAACTAAACTCGTTGGAGTATCTCTTTCGGATATTAATTTTTGTTGCTCAGTATAAAGTTTTGAAAAGCGGTAAATATTTCACTGAGGATGCCAGCATATCCTTATCTTTTACGATTCACGGCGTGGAAATGAAATATCATCAATAAAACTAATGTTACGATGGTTTTATGATGTTTACGTTATCTTCAAAAAATTTTCCTTTGTAAACGATCCAAAATTATGACAACATATCCTTGAGATACTGGTACAAGATATAAAACTGTGCTAAAACTGTATACTACTATAAATAAATAAATATATCGTCACAATGGCAAAAAACAGTGAGCCTACAAAAAAGTCTGCATGATACATACATCTAGAACTTTGCTATGGTAAACTATAGAGACTCGGGTTGAGACTCCCGACAGGGGCAGACCTTTGTGTTGGGAACATTTAGATGTCTGCATTTCCGGGTCTGGTTGTTTACTAAATTTACTCTGGTATTTATTGAAGTATTTCTAAGTATTAGAATCGTTGGCTAACACATATAACATGAGCGTAACTTAATTTGCTTACTTTGCAGATTCAATTTATGTAACTTGTCCAGGGATATTTTATAGTTATTATATTAGCCACTAGATGTTGAAAGTTATTTAGTGCTCCTGCAAAAACTCGTTTGAGTATTTTGATAAAAAGTAACCCATGAAAAAAAATATCGCTCTCCAGCTTTCATATACAAAATGTCAACGGGATTCTCCCATGACATCTTTCCGATGAACGGCTGAAAGAAGGCCAAACAAACAAAATTTTCTCGCATTAATACTACTACTACTACTATACTAGATGTTGCCCACTGCTATGCAAGCATATTAAAGTTAATTAGATTTCTCGTGGCAACCCATTTAGAGATCAGGATAAAATTTAGCCTATACCTACTACTACCTTGCCTTATAAGTTCACACAAGCACACAAAAATCGTACCACCATATGGTGCGTCGTGATATGAAGGAAAATCAAACAAACACGATATTAGCATTTAAAATTTTAGATGGTTTCCTCTGCTTTGCGAACTTATTATAGTTATTTAGTACTAACACAAGAATCTTGTTAGATATTAGGATAAAAAGTAGCCTTTATTACTTTCCAGTCTGATTATCTGTTCGCAATAGTTACATCAAAAACTACGTTTCGTTGTAATACGAAAAGGTTATACAAACACTCTTGCCCATTTATATCATATTAATAAAATGTATATATACCTACTATAATAAAATAACATCAAATAACAAAATATGCCTATTTACTAATATTTGGTACTATTAAACTGTTAGTATTATAAAATCAACGAATCTTATCATTACAAAAACGATCCGTTTTTATTTTTAACAATTGATCAAACATATATCTTTCAAGGAAAATAGTTTATTTTTGTAAAGAGAAATACACAAGACCTGATAAATATAACAAATCATAAAGGATTTATGTCTCTCCTTTACCAATTACCTTACTGTTGGTTATCTCGGCACGTTATCTTTGCATTGGCATACTAATGATTTAATACTAAATTATCATACACTAGCTATGTCATGCTCGCTTGTGTCATGTGATTTTTTTCTTAGTTTTTCAGTAGTATCTTCACGCCCATATCCCCGAAGAGATAGGCAAAGGTACAACCAGCGCAGTCACGACTAGCCGAAGACAGTCCCACAATGTTATCACATATCACCACATATGTTATCACCTATCGGTAGCCTATCGCCATCCGGGCACATACGATCCCGGTAACCATTTTTATGACAAATTAAAAAAAAAACAGAATTTATTCTTACACGACCCGGGGATCGCAACACTAGACCAAAAAGGCGATATTTTTTGATGTTACTAGCACTTTTTTTATGTGATAGGTCAGAGATAAAGCATACGGGTGGTTTCATGATAAGAGACAACGTGACCTTAAGACACCATAGGAATTACAAGTGCGTCGCTAGTCGCAAGTAATTTTCCTTGTGTTGGTCCGGGCTTCTTTGCAGAATAGACCGACTGCCTTTCTGCCAGGCAGCTCGTGAAAGGCGAGCATAGGGTTTCCGTCACTAACACTGTGACATCCTACTAGGTGGTAGAGTTTCGCAGCGACTCGTCCGGATTGGTACCACTGCTTTACCTATTCCTGCCGCCATAGCGTCAAAGCTTCCCGTTGACGCGTTCCGGTTCTGAGGGTAATGTAGCCGGTAAACTTACTTTTGCTCTTGGCCTAAGATCCCGGCCTCAGGTTGGCAGTGCACCATTACCACCTTTGGTGTCTCTAGACGGCGTGAATTTCTTATCATCAGGTAATCCGTCTGCTTGTTTGCCTTTCATTATCATAAGATATAAAAATATAAAATAAAATACGAAGTTTGTCGGGTCGGCTAGTTATATAATAGAAATAACGAAACCTTAATCATCTATCAGTTATTCGTAGTGTTGAGATGATAGTTTATAAAATGTTCCGATATATTCCACTTTCCGACTTATTTCTCTTTGATCGATGCTTGTAAATGGATTTGCAAGTTCCACGGAATACAAAACAAAGTAATAGTCGTTCGACTACACTTGATAGATCACTTTCAGGAAATCGCGGTCTTTTTCTACGACACGGAAAATATTTTCCGTATGTTCCGCAATAGGAAATTACGGAAATCGATCTTGTGCTTCCAAAACCTGTGAAAATATGTCGCAGTTGTAACATTTTACTGGAAGTATAATGAAGTGTTTAGACTATATTTTCGGCAGATTTGTCACCCAGATAAATGAGTATTTTTTAAGAGTAATCTCATCCCTACTTAAAAGATAATCTCATCCCTACTTAAAATAATAAATGCGAATGTAAGTTTGCTTGTTTGTTACATGCGAAAACTACTTGACTGATTAACTTTAAAAGGAGAGATGTGACGGCTCAATAGCTCGCTTATCCTTGAATATATTTTATTTACATTATTTTATTTGTAATAATTATTTTTTCACAAATACACAAAAATATGTCTAACAAAGGTAAAGGTATAAATTTGAGTGATTTAAAAAGTAATAATAATAAATATCCCTGGACAACTCACACAAATGAATCTTATCCCAAAGTAAGCAAGTTATATGCTTGTGTTATGGGTGTTAGTCAACGATACCAATACATAGAAATACTTAAATAGATACCAGAATAAATTTAATAAACACCCAGACCCGAAAATGCAGACATCTAAATGTTTATCACACAAATGTCTGCCCCTTCTGGAATCGAACCCGAGCCTCGCGGTAGGTGGATAGAGTTAGGCATATACGCTAGCCACTCGACCGATGAGGCGGTCAACGCCAAAAAAAACAAAAAGTGGTTTGTATTAATGTAACACTTGTTGTATCGCTCTTATACACTTTTTTGAAATCTAAAGATTCTAACTAAATCTATAAAATTTCCCAAAATAGAGATGCCATATTGTAAAACAGAGGAAACATATTATATGATAAGCTAAGAGACACGCGTATGTGTGAGTATTTATTTAAGTTTTAAAGTTTTATTTAAATAACAACAAAATAAAAAAAAACACTGTAGTTTTGGCGCTATCGTGAATGAAGATGGTCGTAGTTTTTTCGTAATTATTGCACTATGATGCTTAATCGCATTATTCTTGGGTCTTCATTTTCATGATACTTTAAAAGATATTTATAAAAATTAGTTACTTCATTACACATATTTTAATATTATTTTTTTATATTTGTTACAATTTTAAAATGATTATATATAAATTTAACCTTATCAACAGATATCGATCAAAATTTAAAGAATATCATGTTATGGGTGAATAGTATAATTTATCATAAAAAAAAAGTATCTTCACGCCCATATCCCCGAAGTGGTAGGCAGAGGTACCAAGGCACCCACGACTAGCCGAAGACACTAAGTCCCACAATGTGATAGGTGGCAAGCCTATTGCCAACCGGGCACATTTCCAATCCCGACCAACATTTTTTTTTATTAGAAAATTGGAAAAATCCAATTTTCTTTTTGTTGGTCGACCCGGGATTCAAATTCGGGACCTCATGCAGTCAAGACCAACACCCGGACTGCTAGACCACAGAGGCGAATTTATCATAAAAAAATATTAATGTAGTTTAAAATATCTGTTGCCCTGTGTATAAGATTTGATCATTTTTCTTTGCTTAAATCATGCATAGCGAGGTAAGATAACATTCCGATTTTTCTTTAAATTTTAATAAGATTATTGTGATAAATTTGCGTCTTAATCATGTTAATAAAAATATGTAAGCCTAAACACTTATGTGCTAGAGTGTACTTAATCGAAACTGTAACCCACAAAACAAAAGGTGTGTGCTAGTAGCCTTCTAAAGATTTTAAGAGTGTTCCATTCGCACAACAATTAATTCAATTTGTGCGAGTCGCCTACAGAAAAAGCAATACTTGTGAAAACGGTCAAATCTCACATTTCGTGCGAATCATACAATAATACACCAGGGTGAGTAGTCAAACTTTAGCACCAGTCAAATGTCAGTGACAAAAAGCCTATGCTCGCCTTTACAAGCTTCCAGACGGAAAGTCACAAAAGGCACCTTCAGATAATACCTGTAAAATATAAACTTATATCTCCCCGGATACCTACATCCATCCACATTC
>NJDC01002495.1:93001-105013 GCA_002245475.1 Calephelis virginiensis
TTAAACTATTATTTATTTTCTACTTTTTAGTTTGGATTATTTATAATAGCTTGTTTTTTTTAATTTTAAACTATTGCACGACTCATGATGCGAATTATATTTTTGTTTGATTTTTCTTAACATAATGTTTCCACGAGCAATAGACTGGCTACTGAGAACCTTCTTCTTTCTTCCAAAAATATCATTATCTATCATTAGGCTTGTTATACGTATAACAAGATTACATATTTTTTTAATTTTTACATTTTCATAAAATTTTACCTGTCTTACGACTTAACAAATTGTTTATATTCTTTATATATCTCATACACGTTTTCGGTTACTGAGCACCAATATTCTACTCCCCTACATACATATGAGCAACGGACGAACGTAGACACGGCAAAATAATTAAACTTAGTCACAGAGACGGTGGCGGACTCTTCGTGGCTCGTGAAATCTAAGTTACATGCACGCATAAAAATTATTTGTTAGGACAACAAAAACAGGGATAACAAAAAAATGTGCTGTGATAAAAAATGAATTTACTTACAATAACAAATCAACTAGTTTATTCAACAAGATGAACTAAGTTGCAATAACAAATGAGTTTTCACTGCTATAAAGTTAACTTTGTTGTTTTAACAAAATCGCTTTGTTATTGTAATAAATTTTTTTGTTGCAATAACAAAATAGTTTTCTTATCAATAAAATTTGTTACTTGAACAAGCTATTCCGTTGCTTTAACAAATCGATTTATTAATCGTTAATCGTTTTATAATTTTTTTAACTATTATTTGTTTTGTAGAATTGAAATTCTCTTTAGTATACAAAAATTTGTCAATATTAGAGAAAACGGCTAAAGGTAATTATTGGAAATTTAAATAAACATCAAGTCCTGTCTTATCGACTGTAAGAAAAATTGTAAAAAATTAAAATTAAGTTTCTCACCTTATCGACTATAGATGGAAATTATATAAATTAACAAATATCATATTTTGCAAATTAAAAAATGGAATAATTTTATCAAATTAGTGTATTGTCATCGGCCCTCAATAAATCTACAAAGTTTGAATGAAATCTGGCCGTTTAAAGTGGGTCAAAATCGCGCCCAAAGAAGTCGGTTACAAACAAACATACAAACAAACATACAGGTGAAGCTAATAAAAAGCGTGTAATTAGTTACTTCATTACACATATTTTAATATTATTTTTTATGTTTGTTACAATTTTAAAATGATTTTGTATAAATTTAACCTTATCAACAGATATCTATCAAAATTTAAAGAATATCATGTTATGGGTGAATAGTATAATTTGTCATAAAAAAAAATATCTTCACGCCCATATCCCCGAAGAGGTAGGCAGAGGTACAACCAAAGCACCCACGACTAGCCGAAGACACTAAGTCCCACAATGTGATAGGTGGCAAGCCTATCGCCAACCGGGCACATTTCCAATCCCGACCAACATTTTTTTTTATTAGAAAATTGGAAACATCCAATTTTCTTTTTGTTGGTCGACCCGGGATTCAAATTCGGGACCTCATGCAGTCAAGTCCAACACCCGGACCGCTAGACCACAGAGGCGAATTTATCATAAAAAAATATTAATGTAGTTTAAAATATCTGTTGTCCTGTGTATAAGATTTGATCATTTTTCTTTGCTTAAATCATGCATAGCGAGGTAAGATAACATTCAGATTTTTCTTTAAATTTTAAAAAGATTATTGTGATAAATTTGTGTCTTAATCATGTTAATAAAAATATGTAAGCCTAAACACTTATGTGCTAGAGTGTACTTAATCGAAACTGTAACCCACAAAACAAAAGGTGTGTGCTAGTAGCCTTCTATAGATTTTAAGAGTGTTCCATTCGCACAAAAATTAATTCAATTTGTGCGAGTCACCTACAGAAAAAGCAATACTTGTGAAAACGGTCAAATCTCACATTTCGTGCGAATCATACAATAATACACCAGGGTGAGTAGTCAAACTTTACCACCAGTCAAATATCACGATGTTAGTGACAAAAAGCTTATGCTCGCCTTTACAAGCTTCCAGACGGAAAGTCACAAAAGGCACCTTCAGATAATACCTGTAAAATATAAACTTATATCTCCCCGGATACCTACATCCATCCACATTCGGGGTGGATATGTTTTGTTATAAAATGAACCAAATAAAAACTTTCCGGCACAAAGTAGTAAATGTTTAATTTTCAGTTAAAACCCACATTGCTGTATGGAAAATTCAATGCGAAAAACTCATCTAAATGCTAATATCAAATGAATCAAGTCTCATAAAGTATTTAGCGTAAATGAGCTGCTATTTATCCGAACTAGATTTTGTGAATTAATTGTGAAAACGTTAATTACAATTCCAAATAACCACTTTTTTATGATATTGGAAGGCAACCAGATGGTAAGAAATTCACGCCGCCTAGAGACAGTCTCCAAACCGGAACACATCATGACGTTACGGCGGCAGGAATAGGTAAGGCGGTGGTACCAATTCGGGTGAGTAGCTGCGAAACTCTATCACCTAGTCAGATGTCACGGTGCTAGTGATTGTAAGCCTATACTTGCCTATGGTTTATCCTGCAAAGGAGCCCTGAACTACACGGAGAAAACTTCATTTTAGGAAGTCGGGAACACAATACTGGCGAATCATTAAGGTTTAATTAATAGTAAACAATAAATTATTTTATCGGATTCGATGAATTTATTTGTAACTAAATGTTAATAATCCGCTAGTACTGTGTACTAAAGTATCTACTTGACAATATGCGTATCCAATCTCTAATTCGCAGGATATAGAGATTCAGGAGTAACCCTACTGAACTGTAGTAAAACCTTCAAATTTTTTTTTTCAATCCAAATCATTTATTTGCAAAATAGGGTTGCAAATTGAGTTGTTTTGATATAGTAAAAGTAGGTGCAGGCCTATTTCACCATTTTTCATGCAAATTTGTTTTGAAAAATTAGTTTTAAATACAAATTTAAAACATAAACAATTAATATTAAGAAATTGTAACGAAATTATTCACTAATACAAAGAAATAATCCTTTTCTTACACGAACATAACGTCGACTTCTAGATAAGCAACTTGGATTACTAAATAAGCAAGGCGAGAGCAGTTTGTCAAGATAAGAGCACTAAACGTGGTTATCAATTATACGAGGGGCCTTCAATAATTACTTAGCCTCATCGCCCCATGGCGTTGTTGTTGCAAAAGAGTTTTATCATCGTGCAGTAAATACTTTTTGAAGTCAATCAAGTAGTATTCAGTCTTTTCCCTTCATTTGTTTTGTTTCGACAGCCTTTGGAAGCGAGCGTGTCGGTCGGTTTTGCAAAAATGGAAAAAGAACAATATCATTTGGTGATTAGATTCTTGTTTTTGGAAGGGAAAACGCGCAGCGAAATCAAAAAGCGCTTGGATGCGGTATACGGTGACTCTTCTCCTTCGATGGCGACCATCAAAAATTGGTTCAACGAGTTTGCTCGTGGCCGCACGTCGGTTTTTGATAAGCCACGCCCAGGTGCACCGAAAACGGCTACTACAGAAGAAAACGTAGAAAAAATCTACGATCTCGTGTTGGCAGACCGGGGACTGAAGATTCACGAGATAGCTGAGACTGTAGGCATCGCAGATGGGATAGTACATCATATTCTGCACGAAGAATTGGGTATGAAAAAGTTGCCGGCGCGATGGGTGCCGCGTTTGCTCATACCAGACAACAACACCGGCTCACACGTCCGCCGTTGTCATGGCCAAATTGATCGAATTGCGCTACGAATTGCTGCCCCATCCACCGTATTCTCCAGACTTGGCTCCATGCGACTTTTTCTTGTTCCCGAATCTGGAAAAGTCACTCGCCGGCAAAAGATTTGGGTCGAATGATGAGGTCATTACCGCCACAGAGGCCTATTTTGAAGACCTCGGGAAATCGTATATTTTGACGGGTTAAAAAAGTTGGAGCATCGCTGGTCCAAGTGTATTGAATTGAAAGGAGACTATGTTGAAAAATAAATCCTTACTTTCTCAAAATTTTCTTTATTTTTTCTTAGGCTAAAAATTTATTGAATGGCCCTCGTAAATGTATGTAATAGTATTTTAGGACATCACTAGCTTTAAGTTATCGGGACTTTTAACTTAACTGTTAAAGAAGCATATCTTAGTAGTTCTGTTTTATAACTTTACACATTAAGCTTTTCATTTGTTTTATTTTTGAAGTGAAAAAAAAGTATCTTCACGCCCATATCCACGAAGGGGTTGGCAGAGGCACAACCAAGGCACCCACAACTAGCCGAAGATCCTAAGTCCTACAATGTGATAGGTGGTAAGTCTATCGCCAACTGGACACATATCCAATCCCAAGCACCTTTTTTTAATAGAAAAATGGAAGTATCACATTTTCTTTTAGATATTTGTTGCCCAACCCGGACATCGAACCGGGATCTCATGCAGTCAAGTCCAACACCTGGACTTCTTGACCACAGAGGTGCAATGAAATCTTATTGCGTTGTGTACTTTTTGTGATGAGTAAGATAACTCGCGTAAGGTCACGTGACCTGATCGAAAATTCCTAAAAGAGGTAGAGTAAAACTACTGTATGTTGTCGCCACATTTCACACTGTGAATTTCGTTTCGTCGGCCAGTTTCGCCTACGGCCTCATAGCTCGCTTGAAGACCTCGGTTGTTCTCGAACAAATTAAATGAAGATTGTATTTAACCACATAAGTAATAGCACTTTTATACTGTAAAGCATAAAGAAATTCATTTAAAATTATTCGCCAAGCCTTCTAAAATATCAAAAGTACATTATATACGTATAGTACGTTAATATTCAAGTTTTCACATCTGCCGGTACCTCCCGGAATGCAACCCGTGGATTTATTATTTTTCATAAAAACACAAACAATACAACGAGACATTTTAATGGTAGACTTCAGAAACCCATGGTTTTAACGGTGCGTTCCCGAATTGAAGCTGGTATGTCAATAATCTTGCATGGCGACAATCTCCTATAAATTAAAATATTATATAAGCAAACACTAACATAATAGTAGCAGGCGTAGTTTTGGCGTTCTTACCATTTAGAGATTGTTGTTGCAGTACTTTTCGATCTCAATTGACTAACTACACTATTAAAAATACTCTATAACCTAAATAATCAAGTCTTAGCATCAACTAAAGTAAAGTATTTTCACACCCGTATTCCCGAAGACACAGGCAGAGGTACAATCTAGGCATCCACGACTAGCCGAAGACACTAAGTCCCACAATGTGATAGGTGGCAAGCCTATCGCCAACCGGGCACATATCCAATCCCGGATAGCGTTATTTTTATTAGAAAATTAAAAATAAGGATTTTTTTATTCATAATCAAAACCTACTTATTTACCCTTACCTTACCTTACCCATACCCTCGGTATTGGTTTGACTTATTGGTTTATTTACCATCTTCAACCCTTACTGACAAAGGTGGCAATGACGTAGTTTTTAAAATTCAATAAATCAACAAGTCTACACGGCAACAATCGATGGCTTTTCGCCAACAATAAAGCGGGACATCACTATCTATTACTGTGTACTCAGCGTTACATAATCGGTAGTGTTATCGATAACTCAAATAGTTTGAAACATAAAGTATCGACAAGGGATGTGCTTGAAACACCAAACATTTTGTTACGTGCTAGGATTCAAATTTAGAATATAAAATGCTACTTAATTATAGGAGAAGTGCAGAACGATAATATTTTTCAATAATAATGCTTATAAAGTACATTCAATCAATAAATAAAACATTACCCACACTACCATCCATTTGACACATAAAAACAAATATAATGATATGGACGATCAAAGATCACAGATGGCGCACAACTATTCAGGAAACAAAGTAGTTGGTCCATATTTTTAATGAAGAAACACTTGTACTGTTTTACGTATCACTTGTAATTTGTTATTTTATAAATAGCCTACCGGTTTCGCTTATGACAACATCATCAGGGCTATAGCTTTAACTGCAACAATATTTTTGATTAATGACAATAAAATATATTAAAAATATTGTCTAGTAGTTTAAGTTATAGCCCTGATGATGCTGTTATAAGCGAAACCGGTAGGCTATTTATAAAATAGCAAATTATAAGTGATACGTAAAATAGTACAAGTGTTTCTTTATTAAAAATTTGAATATTGGAAGTTTACCAAGCGCCGACGATGGAAAATATCAAATATAAAGTCTTGATGTTAAAAAGAAAATGGAGTTCTTATCAACAAGGTATTAAAATTTGGATATTACAATATTAAAATGGTGGAATTTCGGCCAATGGGCGACCGCTTATTTACTTCATTTCACAATAAAATTTACACACTAGCGTATACTAAAAATCGCTTATTCATGTCAACCAAATCATGTCACAGATTTAAGTTTTTAAATTAATACAATCGTTTCACCATTTTATACACTTGCTTGCCTCAAATATTGATTTCGAAATGTGTCTATTTTGTTTAACATTGGGACGTTCACAACAGCTATGAAACAAACCGTCACCACGGGTTTCGACGTTGAAGATCCTTACCCACTCAGCATTAAGGGTCTTAGCAGCGAAGCACTATACAATGTGAATGTGGATCGGTATAAGTACCCCGGTAGACCAAGGTTAACAATCCACGATCACTCTGATATTATCCAAGGTAAAGAGTATCTAAAACCGGCGTGTTTGTATGAAAATGGTAATAAATGTGGAGGCAGGCAGGAAGATGTGCAACAATCGTGTTATTTGGCCTTAAAACCACGATTATCATGGCGTGAAATGTGTGCATGTATGTTTATTTGTTCGCAATAAAATATTAATTCATTCTTTTATTCCTTCATTTATATACTGCTAAAGGTTTTAGTGATGTAGTTTGTAGTAGTTTGAATATTCATTTGATTACTTAACTGTAATAAATACTTTACTGAATACCATGGACGATGGCTTTTCGCAAACAGAAGAGAACTAAATTTCGCAATCAAATGTACATTTACGCCTCGTTTTAACAGACTTTAAAAAGAAGAAGGTTATTAATTCGGTTTTTAACTGTTATTTTTTTGTAAGTTTACTACGCGATAACTTGGACAATAAGGTACCGATTTTTATGATATTTTTTTTAAAAGGAAGGTCGTAATTTTGATGGGGTCCCATATTAATTTTACTATACATATTTTTATCCTACACCTTTGTTTATTTATTTATACAAATTTGACTGCAGTCATGTCGTACGTAGGTACATGAAAATGTACGCATTGTTGTGTATAACTCAAAAACTATTTGTTGAAACTTCATAAGAATTTGGAATCACGATTTGCCTTTCGAAAAAAGAATTGCCAAATCGTAGCCATTGTAACATTGTAACAGCCAAACATTGTAGGCGTTTTTTTTGCAGTTTTTGCGTCAATTTACGCAAAAAAACACCTTCTTCAGATCAGATCATTTTATGATGCACTAACACCGTGATCTTGAATAAATTTTAGAGTTTTGCAAAGAGTTACTTATTGGACTGGTACCATCGTCGTATCTTTTGACATTGTGTAGAGCTGGATATACCTACTTGGTGTCTTTGACTACCGGAAAGTTCAATTCATTCATAACTCACTGTCTTTCCTGTTTTCATTCATTTTGTTGGCGGGAAAATTACATAATTTTATTTAGATTTATGTCGTATTTATGTGATAGGTCAGCGAATTAGCACATGGGTCTCCTAATGGTAAGAAACAGTCGTGGATAGGCGATCATAGCAGCGTCAACATTTAGGCGAAAGTGTGTTTGTTGACACTTTTTATACTGCACTAGCGCACCGCATGACTGACATAACATAACAAAAAAAGAGAAAAAAAAAACAACTGAAAAAAGTTTCAATATGACAGCACAATCCCTATCTGAAAAAAGTTTCAATTTGAGAGAAAAATACCCATTAGGCATTAACAAGACGATCTGCCATTTATTGAATTCATTTGTTACAAAAAATGTGATAAATGAAGAACCTCTCGACCGGTTTTATGCAAATTTCACATAAACCATCTACTAAATAGTCCGAACAAAGCTTAAATATTTGGTTTGGATAGGTGAGCCTGTTCTTGAGTTATAAAATTACAATGAAAAGTGGCATTGATTTATGTATAAAATATAGATAATATCGATTTTATGATATTATAGTGAAGTCCAACATTCACTTCTAATTTTTACATTATAATTGTATTTTAAGCTGTTTTTTTTTTTAAAAAACTGAGCGGTAAAAAAATTACAGGAAAATAAAACTATTTGGCTGACTATTTGCCCAGTTTTTCCTCCATTAGAATTTCCTCATTCGTTAGGTCTGTACAGATATTAGAAAATAATAGGCGAATTAGTATCTTTACGCCCATATCTCCAAAGTGGTAGGCAAAGGCACAACCAGGGCACCCACGACTAGCCGAAGACACTAAATCCCACAGTGATATAGGTGGCAAGCCTATCGCCAACTAGGCATATATGCAATGTTGAGCAACTTTTTTTTTCAATTATAAAATTGGAAAAACCGTATTTTCTTTTTTGTTACCCGACCTGGGATTGGATCCCGGAACCTCATGCAATCAAGTCCAACACCTGAACCGCTACACCCCAGAGGCGATACTAAACTACTCAAATAAATCAACTAAACAGACTGACAGACAGACCTTCAATTAGACAATGTTCAATGAATTAGTAATGCTAGCAATAGTCCCAATTGGGTAATGTGGCTTCAGCTGCTGAATATTCAATTAAAATTGTAGCCGATCTGTACATTCCGTTCGCTAACACGGATTAGATCATAACCAGTATCGATGATGTTTTGATGAAATCTATTATTTTTACTGTAGCTAGTGCCTCGGCGTTGCCCACGTGGTTAATAGTCTCAAAGAAACATTTTTTTCGGGATAAAAACTATCCTATGTGTTCATCCAAGTTACCGTCCAAGTGTGTGCCAAATTCAAAAAAAAAATCAGTTCAGCAGTTCTTGTGTTAAAGAGTAACAAACAAACATACAAACTTTCGCATTTATAACACACTAGCAGTTTCACACAGCTTCGCCTGCGTAACTTGATTTGTACTGCATCGATTTTGATGAAACAAAGCCACTCAGGGATAATGTACCATTCTAAAGGTGAAAGAATTTTTGAAATCGGTCCAGTAGTTTCGGAGCCTATTCATTTCAAACAAACAAAAAATCAAACCTTTCCTCTTTATAATATTAGTATAACATAAATAGGATATATTTGACCGCGTCGTTGGTCGAGTGACTAGCATACTCGCCTAATTACATCGACCAACCGCGGACTCGGGTTCGATTCCCGACGGGGGCAAGCATTTTTGTGATGAACATATGTCTGTATTTTCCGGGACTGGGTGTTTATAAAATTTATTCTCGTATCTATTAAAGTATTTCTTTGTATTCATATCGTTGACTAACACCCATACCATAAGCATATAATTTGCTTACTTTGGGGTTATAGTAAGTTTGTGTAACTTTTCCAGGGATATTTATACTTCCATAAACATCTCCCGTATTAATTAATTCTTCTACAGTCATTAGTCACATGTCTTCCGTATAAATTAATTATTATACCGACACAGTCACGTCTCGGTCTCGAGTAAAGCAGTGGTCACTTTACACAAGCTCACTTTGGGAGATTTGGCAGCAGCGAGGATATTCACGATACACTAATTTCCTCATAATTATTTCATTTGTGCACTTTCACTGAACAAAATTAGACTAATTCCCACCTAAATTAACTAATTTTACTCATAATTTACACTAAATTCAATAATTGTGAAAAAAAAATTCGACCAACTTCATTCTCGATGGCGCCAAAACTCTTATTTATTCTTTATAGTACACTAACTTGTTGTCCGTGACTTCGGACACACGTTGACACATCATGGTCATTAATGGGAACGAAAGATTTTATTGCACAAATCAAAAGAAACTAAATGTTGACCACACAAAATTTGGCTTGGTTAAAAGGTGATCAGAAAGACCGACATACATCCTAATAACCTTCGGTTTGGGTTCTGTGTTCTGTAAAATTACATAGCAGCTATTATTTTTAATAAATATTTCATGTACAGAAATATTTATTAAAAATAAATAAAATATTTATTAAAAACCTCTTATTCCGTGGGTTTTAAAATATGTCAATAAAAAAAATACGAGTGGTTATCTTGTCACTGAGAGCAATCTCTGCCGGACAACCAAGAGAAAGTAATCCATTCTAATGCTAAAAGAGCAGTGTTGGCATAAGGGTAGGGAACGGTTAGACAACCTCCAAGGGCCAATTTATTAAACAAAGCCTATTTACTTGTAAATTTTCTAATTTAATCAAAAAGATGTAGAAGGACTTGATTATAAAATTAAATGAACTAGTGGTCGCCCATTTTAATATCTTGTTAATAAGGACGCCATCTTATCATCGCTATCTTATATCGCTCATTACTTTTCTTTTCTTTCTTTAGGTTTCGGCCTTCACGTTAGTATTTAGCCATTAGTCAAGTAGAAATTTGCATCAAATTTTATATCAATTTCAATTAATTTTAATTAGTCATCAGTCATAAATCATCAGGAAGTCATGTCCGGCTCTTAGGTAACGCGGTGCCCTGTTTACTCAAGCTCATGTAATGAGATTTGGTGGCAACGAGGAAATACACGATACGCTAATTTCTTCATGATTATTTCATTTGTGCACTTTCACTGAACAAAATTGAACAAAATGCCACCAAACTTGACTAATTTCACTCAATATCAACACGAAATTGAATAATTATGAAAAAACTTCGACCATCTTTTCTCTAGATGGCGCCAAAACTCTATCGCTCATTACTCAAGACCAACTACTTTGTTTCCAAAATTTTTAGTGCGCCATCTGTGATCTTTTATCGTTATCATCAAAATATTTGTTTGTATGTGTCAAATGCGTATGGTAGTGTGGGTAATATTTTATTTTTTGTTTTCATGTACTTGATAAGCATTATTATTGAAAACTATTAGCGTTCTGCACTTCTCCTATACATAAACTATAAGTGTGCCAAATTTCATGCTACTGCGTCCCCGCAATTTTTGTAAAAAGGGTTCCAAAGTTTTGGCATCACGTTTTATTATATATAGATTACTTAATAGTATGTAACAGTATCATTAACGTTTATTTTAATATATTTTTGTAATTTTTCTTTTGTACTGTATATAGAGGGCGCCGTATCAATTTCGCAAAGGGCGTTGATAGTGTTAAAACTAATACTGAAAATGCGAATGTTTGTTTGTCCTTCTGTAACGGCGCAATGGAGCATTGTTATTGTGTATTTTTGTGTACCAATTTGTAAAGTTGCGTTTGTGTAGTTAGAAAGCTGGAAAATGAATAAAGGCTATTTTTTATCCTGATACATAATTTTAATAATCATTATCATGTTTTTATGATATTGGAAGGTAAACAAGCAGACGGATTTCCTGATGGTAAGAAATTCAGGCCGCCTAGAGACACCAAAGGAAAAACCATTACCAAATGGTGCGTTGCCAACCTGAGGCTGGGATGTTAGGCCTCGAGAAAAAAAAACTACCTACAACTACGCTATCTTACTCTTCAAACCGGAACACGTCATGACGTTGTGGCGGCAGGAATAAGTAAGGCGGTGGTACCAATCCGGATGAGTCGCTGCCAAACTTTACCACCTAGTCAGATGTCACGGTGTTAGTGACGGTAAACCTATGCTCGCCTTTTACGAGATTCCTGGCAGGAAGGCAGATGGCCTATTCTGCAAAGAATCCAGGACCAACACGGGATAAATCTTTGCTAATTTCAGGGTTTTGTATATGAATTGCAATAAAAGTAATCCGTACATATTCAACATGACTGTCCATTCATATGTCATAACCATTTCATTCCTAAACTGTTTAGATTACATAGTTGAAACTTAGTAGATGGACGTATTCTATGAAACGCTATATAATACTTGTAAATATAATTTAAATTAAC